>LPNX010455462.1:33791-46123 GCA_001517045.1 Pseudotsuga menziesii | reverse complement strand
TTGGATTAGAATTGGAAAAAAGATATGAGCATGAAGAGGGTCAACCTATTGATGTGAAAGAAGACGGTTATACTCTTGATGGTTTTTCTGATGATTGTGCTCAGCTTGTTGAAAATTATGTTAGTGATGGTTTTAAAGAAAATTTTAGCCTACTTATATATAATGAAAATGAAGAGAAATCATGCCATCAATCTCAGTATGTGAAAGAACTAACAGTGTGCAATAAACAAAGGGATCATAAAGAAGGATATGAGGACTCTCAATGGGATGTTTCTTTAAATCTTTCCAATTTAGAAACATTTTATCAAGAAGACATATTTCTGCTTAATCTTGTTAAAGAACAAAATGATATTCCTCTTGAAGTGCTTGATAATAATGGAGTTGCAAATGTAGAAATATTAAATGAATTTGCTGATATATCATTGAAAAACAATCATGAGAATTCCTTTCAAAACTCTTTTAAAGTTCAGTTTCAGAGTATGCAAGAGGAGTTACTTTTTGGACAGCCTTGTCATGACAAACAAGTGATTGAGTATTTCAAAATTTGTCATGTTTTTTATGATCCAGTAGCAGAGTACAAGGATAAATTTTTCAGATGGAGTAATTGGTTACATGTTTGCAGCAAAGGACAAATTTTTCATCTATTTTGTTCTTATGTTCTAATTTTGATCAAGCATGAGGAAGAAATGGAATTATTGGATAAATTGCTTGATTGGCTTCATTGGAAGTCAGATTTTTTTTGATTGGGCATTTGTGCTTAGTTAAGTAGGATAGGTAGGTATGAATAAGCTCGACATGGCGAGCATCCCTTTCAGCAGTTTTCAGTTTGGTTTCAGTTTCAAGTGCAATTCAGTTACAGGTTACAGGTTGACAGAGTGGGATTTGGTTGCAAAATGGTTTCAGTTGATGGTTCAGTTCAAAACAGGTTGAGGATTTAAGAGAAAGGTTAAGAGAAACCCAATGGATTTGGCACCTGGTCTACGGGGTTCTTTGCTACCTCGCAGGGAGGATAGCATCCCTAGTTGGAGCCAGTTGTTAACACTAAATTTATTTTTGTCTAAATTGCTCCTGTTGCCTTAAAATTTTTTAAAGTTCTCATGGGTGATTGAGTTGGTTTCCAAGGTTTTCTCATTAAATTATGTCCAAGTTGGCAAAGAAGAGAAGGTAAAGAGGTTTAGGGAAAAGGACAAATGAGTTTTTCACAAATGGGGCAAAAATTTTCATTAATTTTTGAAGGAAACCTAAAAAATGGGCTTTATAAAGATTTCATTTTATTTATATTCAAAAAATAATCGTTTTGAATATTCTAAAGTCAAAGAGCGGGCTTTATCCATACAAACCAAGTTTAATAAAGTTTTACGGGCTAAAACAAGGTTATTACCTTTCTTAAGATATAATCTAAATATTAGCGCATAAAATAATCCTATGGCTAATGTAAAAAGGTAAATTAAATCAACGGGGGATATTATATCCAGAAGGTAAAGTTGCCCGTTAATTAAAACAAAAAGGCTTGGCGAAATTGTATATGGGTAAGCTCATCCGACGGTTAAAAAATAAAGTGAAAAGTAAATCAATGGTTATTACAAATTCCGGAGCCCAAAGTTGTCCGTTAATCAATGGTTATATGGTGCATGATCCGATGGTGGAAGGTTAAAGGCATATCACATCAATGGCTAAGGATGATTCCGGAGATCAAAGTTGCACGACGGTTAAAGTGACGAAGCCCAGCGGAATTCGGTACGTGTCATCCGATCCAACTGCTCACGAATAAAGGCTGATTGCATCTACGACTGTGAGGGATTCCAGAGCATGTAGTTGCACGGTGTTTAAAAGCAGGAAGTTTGGCAGAAAGGAGTACATGGAAATTGATCCTACGGTTGAAAACTAAAAGTAATTAGATCAAGGGTCACAAAGGAATCCGGAATAAAAAGATGCGTGGTAGATAATCTAGAAAGGAGGCTCCGGAATAAACCATCCTATATAAATAAATTCGGCTTGGTTTTTTAAAACTTGGTTTTAAAAATAATTTCATTTGCTGCATGCGCTGAAAGGAGGAAACAGTCCACCATATTTCAAAGCTTAACTTTTAAGTGTTTTCAATCACAGGGAAATGGCGGAGATAAGGAGTCAGCTGGAAATTGTTTTCTTTTTAGAACAGGAGAAGGGAAGCCACCATTCGACAATGCAGAAGCAAATCAGCCCAGAAGAGTTGCAGAAATATTTACAGTGAGAGCATTCATGAAGTTAAAACGTTCAAGGTTTAGAAGCAACTTAGCATATTTTTCTAAAAATGACTGTTTCAGTCATTTTATTCAATGAATTGTTTACAGCAAACAAAGAAGAAATTTCAGAAATTGGAAGAGGTTTTTCATCACAACATCTTAATACACAATAAACTCTCTCAGTTATTACTCAGGTACTACAAATTAGGAGCCGCAAAGTCATCTTCAGAGGGAAAATATTCAGATTTCGAAATGACTGTTCTAGTCATCCATGCAAAATAATTGTTTACATCAAATTAAGACATATTTTGTGAAACTGGGAGAGGATATTATTCACAATGTACCTATCTACAAAATACTCTTTCATTTTTCACACAAGTGCTATGGTTTAGCAGAAACAAAATCAGTTGTACAGGCCAGTTTTCAGGTTTTCCAAAGGACTATTTCAGCCATCAACTTCAAAGAATTGTTTTGGACAAATGGAATTTAATTTGACAAAACTAGGAGAGGATTTTATTCCTAACATGAATATGATAAAAAAACTCCTTCAGGTTTTACACAGTAATCACAAGCTGGGATATTTTTAAATATCTTTACAGGTCATTTTTCCAGAAATATACAATTTTATTATATGAGTCATCAGCTTCAAAGGAATATTTCGAGGATATTAAGATGATTTTGGAGAAATGAAGATCTGGGTTTTGTTGGAAACATGTCCAATTATAAAAACCTCTCCCATATTCCACACAACTATCACCATTGGAGATATGCAGGAGAAACTTTGTTGTAATTGTTTTTATTTTTAGAAGTAGGGTTAGGTTTTGAATTCTAAGTTAGGTCAAGACTTTTCTTATATAAACGAAAATGTAATTGATAGTAGGAGGAGGATTTTCAAGAGCGGAGAGGCTCTACATTGCAATAGATTCAAGTTTTCAGTAATTAATGAAAGTTGCAGAGGAGGGATGTAAAATCTTTTTCATATCAGAGATTCTTGTGCCATCTTTTCTTCAGTAAGTGATTTCTTTATGTGACTGTTTATCTTGTTTCTCACTCCATTTTGTATTTGATTTCATGATTGAGAATTAGTTTTTATGGGATATAATTCAACCTACATGCTCTGGGTCCATTGTTCAAGCATTCTCAAAATATTTTCTTCTAAAGTCTTGCAGAATTCACCATAGTTAGGTGCTCTGTCTGATGGAATGTCTCCCTTTGTCTACCAATCAACCTGCTAATACCTCAATACTGAGGAAATGGTGCCTACCTTGCCTCTGATCATAAACCTTCAAAACCTTACCTCCTGCAACCTATTTCAGATCTAATTCTTGACTCCATTGCCCAATGGTCTTCTCCATGACCATCCTACCAAGTCTTTTAAAACAAACTTGTCCTATTTGTCCCATCAGAAATCTGACCTTCTGAATGTCTTTGATTGAATATCTTGAGTATAAAACCTTTGTAAATAGTGAGAGATCCCTCTCTGATTGTATTAGGTCAGAAATACATTCTAAAGTGGTTTCTGCTGTTACCTAGGGATCTACCTTCTCACAACTTGGGTACATTCTGAGTGCTAACAATGATATTGTTGATCGAAAGGTAAAAGTGATGAAGATGTTGTTGCCGATCGAAAGGTCAAGGTGTTGAAGATGTTGCTGATCGAAAGGTCAAAATGCTGAAGATGTTGTTGCTGACCGAAAAGTCAAAGTGCTGAAGATGTTGCTAATCGAAAGATTAAAATGCTGAATATGTTGTTGCTGATCTAAAATTCAAAGTGCTAAAGATGTTGCTGATCGAAAGGTCAAAGTGCCGAAGATGTCATTGCTGATTGAAAGATCAAAATGCTAAAGATGTTGTTGATCGAAGGAGTCAAAGAATTAATGATGATGCAGACTAAACATTGAAGATGAAGACTACATGATGTTGAAAATCTTCCAATGATTTATAGATGTGTTACCCCGATGATGTTGATGATGTCCTCTATCTCTATCCTACTCTTGTTGTTGTTGATGTTGTAGAATACCCTTCTTGTTAAGGGGGAGTGTTGAAATATTGTAACTTCGAATAATATTCTATATGTATCTTTTTGTGGTCCCCGATGGTCCTACCAGGAGAACCACTTGTATTACATTGTACCCCAATGCTTCTAATCGAAAAAACTAATAAGAGTCATGAGGTAGTCCCCTCTAATTATAAAGGTGGGTCATTAGTACCCCGGTGTGGTTACTTGAGCCTACATGTGTAACTCGAGCCTACATGTCCAATGAGTTAGCTTAAGTGAACGGATGAATATAAATAGAGGTATAGAGCTCCTCATTTGGAGCACACACTCTCACTTGTGTAGCGCATTAGTGGAGAAGAGAAGAGTAGCTAGAGAAGGAGGAGGATCAGGCTTTGATCTCCTTGTTGGTTTTATCTTTTACCTTTTTGGGGCATCTATATTGAGGAAGCTTTTGCTGGGTTTTTCCCTTTAGGGTTTTCCCAGGATAAATCTGTGTTGTTCTTGTGATACTGTTTCTTTTAGTGATCCTATTTATATGCTTTAGTTATGAAAATGAAATGAAATACTGATGTTATAGCTTAGCATATGAAAATTTAACATGGAGATGGTGGGAATTTTCCTCAGATTACTACAATGGCCCATATTATTGAAAGTTATGCTTGTTCTTGTTTTATTAGTTAGAAATATATATATAATAACAAAAATATTGTTATTGTTGTTGCTTATTATTGCAATTCGAGGTTGAGGAATCCCTTACACCATCAAATCTACCCTATGATTTGGTTGATCTAGGGCAGGTTTTTTTGCACGTATTAAGGCAAAAATCCCCACCACAATAATTGTGCCACATCCCTCAACTGATTGCTAAGTGGCATGCCAAGAATTTGGGAAATCCAATTCCCCTGGAAAATCCTAATATGAATCCCAACCAGAACGTCTAGATGATTTCTGCTGAGCCAAGAGAAGCAAATAGTGTTGTTGTGACAAGAGAAGGAGTTGTGAGTGGAGCGTACCTAGATGCACAGTATGGTCAACTGCGGGTGCAACTGGAACCTCTCCACTTATGTAGGTGTCCAATTCATTTTATTTTCAAGAACTAGTGAAATCCTATACTTCCATGCTTGAAAGTTTTCAGCTTCACCAAGTTGGTGTGATAGGTCATTTTGAAATGAGAACCTCAAATGTAAATAGAAAAAGATTAGATCTTACCGATTTGAGGTGTCTGTCCAAGTTTCAAATCTGGCTAATCTAGGGTTTGTTAGAGAAACCCTAGTTTTCAAAACTTGGAATATTTCATATATTATTGGATAGAAATATGGTCCTCTTCAAGGCGAGCTTTCCAATGTACTCATTTTCTAAGTGGAGGAAAGCTCTTGGAACAGGAAGCCCTAGTTTTCCAATTTCCACTACAGAAATTCTTGATATTGTTTCTGAGTTATCTCCGAAAGTACTACTCCTCTATATCTAAAATTTCATACTGCAGTGGCCTCAGTTTTTCCTCTTTCCAACAAGTTTGAGGAGAATTGGTTTCCGAAATTGGGACTTATGAGAGTTTTCCCAAGGTGGCTTATTTCCAGACTATTCAGCATAGTGAAGTTGTACGTAGTGCTATGTGTCACACCATTTCAGCTTCGGGGTCTGAAAGTTTTACCACAAAAATTAAATTCTATTTCCTATTTGTAAAATCTTTCTAAATTCCATTTGGACCTTTGTATCCCGAGATATAGAAATTATCCCTTGGTGTCCTATTTAGGGATGAATCCTGGAGGGGAATGGAACCATGATTTGGAGGAATCATATCTCCCAGAATATAATGAATCTAAGGATGAAATTTTTACACAGGGTACGTCGAGATTTTGTCTTCGGCATATGAAAATTTTTTTCCCTTAGATTTCTTAAATCCTGAGATATAGTGAATCTACCAAAACAACCAGTTTTAGTATTTTAGGGTTTTTTAGGCCCGGGGTCAAACTAGGGTTTGACTTTCCCAGAGTTTTACTAAACCAAAAAATTCAACCTTGGTCTCTAAAATTTGATTTTTATGAGGAGAGAAATCCTATGCTGGGCTCACTCAAAAATTTCTCTTCTGTAAAAAGCGCTAATTTCTTGTAGCAAAAACTAAAAATGCTCGGAATCAAATTTTGCTTCAATAGAAAGATGCGCCCTTCAATGGAGAGTTATGTGGAGATATGAGGTTGGAAAGAGTCACCGGGAGCCACATGTGTTTGAAAGAATAAAATTAGATTGCTAATTTGGTTCATTAATTCCTATCGACAAGTGTCTCTAGAATAAGAATGAGAGCATGTTGGGTAACTCAATGAATTTGGTTGATAGCGACATGTAAGATTCTATAAGAAGGAAGAACCCAGGTTGTGTTTGGGTTGCTTGTGGTATGTTTGTAACAAGAGTTGACGAGAGTTAGTTAGTTGTGGTGTGTCTGTAAGAATATTTGAAGAGTCTATAGCTGTGTGTACATAAGTGTAGAGAAGATCAAATTGATCGAGGTACTGTGCGAATCGACACTAGAGTCGAATAATAAGCAGTCATAAAGGTGTTCTTTGATATGAAAGACCCTTGTAAGGTATGAATGTATGGTATCTGTATTATGTATCTTCACATTCTTCAACTGGTTTCTCAAATTCATTTTCCAATTTATGTTCTTCTCTTCAAATAGCTTGGTCAAGGAATCAAACATCTCTTTATGTGTCTTTAGGCAAGACACTCGTGGTATAAGGTGATCCTTGATTGAATGAGAAATGATATTCTTGGCCTTGACCAAATTCTTATTGTGTAAGGGTTTTAGCCTCATCTCCCTTTGGAACTAGAACCTCTCCACTTATGTAGGTGTCCAATTCATTTCTTTTCAAGAACCGGTGAAACCCTATACTTCCATGCTTGGAAGTTTTCAGATTCACCAAGCTTCTCATCAAGCTGGTGTGATAGGTCATTTTGGAATGATAACCTCAAATGTAAACAACAAAAGATTAGATCTTATTGATTTGAGGTGTCCATCCTGGTTCTGGATCTGGTTGATCTAGGGTTTGTCAGAGAAACCCCAATTTTCAAAAATTGGGATATTTCAGATCTGATTGGATAGAAATATGGTCCTCTTCAAGGTGAACTATCCAATGTACTCATTTTATAAGTGGAGGAAAGCTCGCGGAACAGGAAGCCCTAGTTTTACAATTTCCTCTGCAGAAATGCCTGATATTGTTTCTGAGTTATCTCCAAAAGTAATGCTCCTCTATGTCTGAAATTTCATACTATGATGGCCTATTTTGTCCTCTTTCCAACACGTTTGAGAATAATTGGTTTCCAAAATAGGGACTTATGAGAGTTTTCCCAAGGTGGCTTATTTCATGACTGTTCAGCATAGCAAACTTGTATAGACTACCACGTGTCACCGTATGAGCTTCGAGGTCTGAAATTTTTACCACATAAATTATAGTTCATTTCCTATCTATAAAATCTTACTAAATTCCATTTGGACCTTCATATCCTGAGATATAGAAATTATCCCTAGGTGTCCTATTTAGGGATGAATCCTGGAAGGGACTAGAACCCTGATTTGGAGGAATCATATCTCCCAGAATATAAAGAATATAAGGCTGAAATTTTTACACAAGGTACATCAGGATTTTAAATTCGTCCTGTGAAATTTTTTTCCCCTTAGATGTCTTCAATACCGAGATATAGAGAATCTACCAAAACTACGAGTTTTTGTATTTTATGGTTTTTTAGGCCCGGGGTCAAACTAGGGTTTGACTTTCCCATAGTTTTACTCAACCAAAAAATTCAACCTTGGCCTCTAAAATTTGATTTTTATGAGGAGAGAAATCCTATGCTGGGCTCACTCAAAAATTCCTCTTCTGTAAAAAGCCCTAATTTCCTGCAGCAAAAACTGAAAATGCCCGAAATCAAATTCTGCTTCAACAAAAAGATGTGTCCTTCAATGGAGAGTTAGCCAAGCCTCCTTTTTCTGATGGATTGTGGAGAGAGACCCAAAAAGTAAGAATCCCTAGATTCTGTAGTTGCATAGTGTCTTCTTCTCAGGTTAGCTCTGATACCATGTTATATTTTTATCATTTCAGCAATATAATATAGGATCTTATTTGAAAGATTAACATGCACAACAATAATCACAAGAGACAATAGACACAAATATTTTCTTCGGGGAAACCATAAAGGAGAAAACCCCACAACTTCCTTAGAGATAGAATGAGCACTAATGGCAGCAGTAAAACCCAAATATAGAAAAGATGATCTCCAGCAGTTGTTCTTTCTCTCACTTGTGTGAGCTCCTCTTCTCTCACCTATGTGCTATAGCTAGGTGAGTGTGTTTGTGTCAATTGAAGAGGCTCACTCTCTATTTATACTAATTTTCAACTTGACAATGATATAGCTCTATTGTGGGATGGGAGAAATTTGACACAACTGTGGAAGACTACGACATATTTCAACCTTCCAAAATAATGGGAATATGAATGGAATAGTTACCTTCAACTATTGGTTCACATATCATACATATAACTGAAATGGAAGATGATCTAGTTTTGAATAAGAATAAGGCTACAAGACATCACTTTGTAAAGCATGGTTAAGTAGTAGTTGTTCCAATGCCATTGGAATAAGACTATAAATGGCCATGAATTTTGATATGGAAAGTTGAGTGCCCACTTAAGATAAAAAAAATTCTCTTGGTTGGCTCTCTGCTATAAAATATTGACATGGGACAATGGTCACAAATGAAAGTGGCATGGTTATAGCGATTGTATTCTATGCAATTCAGCAGTAGAAACTGTGACTCATATTTTTTTTTCTGTTCATTTTTTAAATGGGTGTGGTAGGAGGTATATGAAAATTTTAAATGTCTAGTACAGTGGTCAAGAAAAATTCCTTAATACATTGTTTTGAGAATTCGTTCACAAACCCATCAGTAACTTATTTTAAATCCCTACCATCTTTAGTGATTTTATGATGGTGGGTGTTGCACCTAGGAAAAGCTAGGTAGAATTTAGTTAGAACTCTACCTGGGAATGGGAAGAATCTGGTCATAGGAAGGAAAAGGAACTGCGATAGAAGTATAGAAGGAAGAACAGATGCAGGAGAAGGAACAACAAAAGCATATAAGGAAGAAAGAGCCATAACAAGAAATAATCATAGAGGAAGTTGCAACAGAAGAAGAGTTTGCGAAGGAAGATAATTCATGAAGAAAGAGTTAGAGATAGAATAGAACCCACAATATATAGAAGGAAAAGACGTGACGATATCATCTATGATGGAAGAAACCATGTCAGAAGGCGTGTAATTACTGCAAATGATATTTGAAGGAATATCATTGGTAAGAGGCCGAATAGAGTCAACAGGATTCACATGTGTGTTAAGGAATAAAAGCATCTTTCTAATTCGGGTCATTAGTTCCTATTGACAAGTGTCACTAGAATAAGAATGAAAACCTGTTGGATAACTGAATGAATTGAATTGATAGTGACATGTAAGATTCTATAAGAATGAAGAACCTAGGTTGTGTGTGGGTTACTTTTCGGTTTCTTCCCTACTTACCATTGTTCCTTAGCTAGTCATTTTAGTAGAGAGTCAGTTAGTTGTGGTGTGTCTGTAAGAAGAGTTGAATAATCTGCAACTAAGTAAGTATAAGTGTAGAGAAGATCAAGTTGATCCAGGCTATGTGTGAATGGACAGTAGAGTCGAAGAATCAATATTCATAGAGTTGTAGAGGAGGTTCAATCGATCAAGTCTATGTGCGGATCGAGAGTAGAGTCAAGTAGAGAAGGGACAACGACAAAAGAATAGAGAGTATGAGATGAGATATAATTCTGTATAGATAAGAGAAGAATATCTAGAAAAGAGTCTATGGCTCAGTGCAAAGAAAAAAGGTGCCATATATTTCTCATGCCAAATGCAGATCAACTTTGTGGTTTTTCTCGAATGGGTTTCCACATTAGATAATGTGTAAATGTGTAGATGATGAATGTGTGTGTTGAATGAGTGGAACCCTCTGTTGATTCAGTGACTGAGGAGTACTAGGAAAACTATGTCGAGGGATGTCAATTTTTGGGTAGACAGTATTTTGTAGGGATACCTTACTGATTTTGTTTTCAACACAATAACCTCATAAAGTGAGGCAGAAATAATTTTTTTGCAAGGACCCTAAGGAAGATACTTGACATCTTTAAAAACTTGGATAAAGATGCTTGTATGAGAAAAGGGAATATTGAGAATGGAGTCTTAGTGGAACGCTTAGTTGATTCAGTGACTAAAGAGTACTAGAAGCCCTATGTCGAGAGCTATTGATTTTTGGGTAGATAGTGTTTTGTAGGAAATTGTTGTATTCGAAAAGGGAATCCTAAGAATGGAGTTTTACATTTAGAAGTATTGTGTGTGTGACAAATAGAGAAAAGTAAGTTTAGATGTTCCCTAGTTGTAGAGAAACTGAATTAGAGTCTAGATATTTAAGAATTGGAAGAATATTTCGGTCGGGAAAGAGAAGAAAATTGTGACCATAAGACGAAGTTGTAGTACAACCAGAGGAGAAGACTACGAGTTGACATCGCATTTTGATGAAGGTTCTTGTGACGAAGGAGAGGAATATCATCCGATATTCAAAATAGAAGAAGAATCTCAAGCTCCGGACCTAGAGTACGAGTACAAGACACCTACAACCCCGCACACATCGCAGGAGGTAAGATATAGAAAATCGTCTCCTACTCGATTTGTAAATATAAGTAATACCAACACTTCGAATGGCAGGAAAGGGAGTATGGATAGTCAACCTTTTTGTCCAAACATACAAGGACTCAACATAATGGATGGAAACAATATTAATTTGTTGAAATTTAATGGAAATGGGTTATAATACCCAAGGCAACAATGGCTTCTATGTGAAGCCGTATGGATAGTATGACAGGTCCAAGATGAAGACAAATAAAGAAAATATGATAACAAACTTGAGGGTTCGTGTGCTATACTAGTATATGAAATTTTTTATAGTCCCAGTAGGAGTTTCATAAAGAACACTTGCCCCGATTTGAGTGGGGTTAATAGACAAGTTCAGAAAGACAAAATATGAATTGCAGTGCATCTCAAAAATTAAAGAAATCAAGTAGTTACCTACATTGTGTTGACGGGCGTATTTGACTAAGCCCGCAATGGGGGAAAACGACCCAGTCCGGGATCCTTAGAACAGGTTCCAAGCTGTTTTAAGTAGTCGCTCCCGACAGGTTTAAAGGCTCTGTTGGCCTGAGATCCTAAGAGACTAATTAGTGCTACTGATTAGTGGGTGTTAATCTTATGATCACAAGAATTAAACTCAGATATAAACCACTTTTATGTGAGATTACTATAAACAACTTGTTATATAGATACAGCACAATTCATAAACAAAAAGTTATATATTACAAATGCTGTTAATGATATACACAAATACACAGTAATTACATCAAGGAATAAACTAAAGATGTTTTTAAAGAAAGTAGGTAATCACACTAACATTTTAATATCATGCAAGAAGCAAGAATTAAATAAATCCTAAGTTCTAATCTAACACCTATCCCGATCGGAAGCACGATTTAACTAAATCTGATTCTCAACAAATACTGGTAAATGCAATGTATAATAATATTTGCAGAATATTAAAGAATTTTAAAACCTGCACATTAATACACGCACCATCAACTACCATGTATCAATAATATCAATTATTGAATGCAGGATATGTTATACCAATATAGATGAAAAACAAGGCAGTGAATACTTAAAAAATTATCTTCGCATAATTGATAAAAACGAATTATAACGAAAATAGAAACATAAGAAACACAAATACCAGCAACTGAAAGATGTCTTAAACGCAAACAAGTTTTAAAACTTAAGAAACGTGAATCCAACATCACCAGTCCAAAACATCATGATGACTGGCAGCAAACTGCCAAGCAGCCCAACCAGTAAGAACTAGCAGTTCAGTATTTGCATTCCCAATAGTATTCCCCCCCCTCTTCTATGTTGCCTATCAGTCTGTTAAGTACATTTCCTTTTCCCATAATAGCATGCTTAAGATTCAAAAATAGATCGTCACGATCCCTAGCTAATTGTTA
>LPNX010455462.1:4779-25169 GCA_001517045.1 Pseudotsuga menziesii | reverse complement strand
CCCTATGCTTACCACAGTCGGAGCCATCATAGTTCGAAATGGCGAGCAAGAACGACGGCCGAAGGGTTAAAACCCGATTCTATCATAATCCTGATCTGACTTAAATGAAGAGGGTGACTCAAGTATACGCATAAGAGGTGTCCCAGTGATGAAGCGCCACGACTAGAATCACGTACCAGCACTGATATGTGGACGTCAGAGAGGTACGAGTGTCATCATAGCACAGTAAATCCACGATGAATGCGGCTCGTGCCACAGATTTTCCATACAACGCGTTCGGCTCTCTCTCCAAAGGTGACAAATCGAAATATAACCCACACAATACCTTTGGCAATTATCCCATAGGAAATCATACAATTCATGCTTAATAACATTAGGACAAGGCATACGAATGACATATCATATCTTGTTAAGGTTCGACCTACTTTAATAACCATTACCTTGCTCTTGTATGAAAATCGTGAAACATGATCGAAATGATAGATTCCTAACCATGGAACAGAACATGATCAACGTAGTGTTTAATAGAGCCTGCACAGGTAAGCTTACATGATCAAACATAATAACCACGAATCCTTATGTATCAATGACCCTAGTGATAATGCATTCAAACCAATAACTCAAAAATTGATATTATTGATCCAAAGTAGATTGCGAAGTTTGTTCAAACAAATGTGGCATTTCAATAAATCAGTAGCTAGGGAAAAATCAACCATTCAGTAGCTAAGTTTATCCCTTCTAAAGTTAAGACATTTCATCAAACAAAATGGGATTTTGTTTGATGCAATAATGATTTTAGAAGGCTGTTGAGCAGGTGCACAACACATTGTCAGTATGGGACTTCGACCAGAGATTTAAGACATTGATGGCTAAAGTAATCTTTTATATATCAGACATACATAATAAGCAATTCTTCATTATTGCATTTTTACCGCACATCCAAATCCCATTGATGCAACAAAAAATTGTGTCGTAAATGGAAGATCTGGAGATAACAATGAAACTAGAATCCTTACCGATTCAAGAAACTGGTGTAGGTATGATGCAGATTCAGTCACAACTAGATAACCTTATGATACAACTCCAAGACATTAAGAAAGGTAAAGAGATCCAAGAATACCTCTAGTGTACCCAATGTAGAGCTGAGGGGCACCATAAAGATAATTGCCCAATGCTCATGGACTATGTCGCAACATGAGCATTGAACCCGATAAACACCCAAGGGATGCCTTGGTGTAGAATACGTCAGACCCGATGCCATTGATCAGAAGAGTTCTTTTACTTGTAGAATATTTTAAGTACACCAACTAATATGTACTGTAAATTTTGTAAATATATAGGCCATGATGAGAAAGATTTCAGGGCATTCCAGCTACTACAGGAGAAAACAATGGACACATAAATGATGAAGAATGAAGAGAAAGTGAAAGTTGAGTGAGCACAAGCTCAATACCAACCTACTCAATATCCAACATCAAAATATCAATAACTGCATTATCCTCAACAAAAATACCAACAAAACCAGTATCTATTGCAGCAACACTACCCTCAACCTAGGGGGGTTGGAAACTTTTGGGGTTGAGAACAACAACAAGGAGGAGGAGGAGAATTTGCTTGCGGAAGAGGTCAAATCATATGCTATAATTCTTAACACCCAAAAATGTTCACCTAGATCTCTATGGTCCAAACCATAATGATACATCATAATCCCACCAACATTTCCTTCATTTTGATAGTCACAACTAAAATTCCACCAAAATTGGTCTAAAACATTATTATTCCTTTCCCCATAAATCATGGGAAGTTGAGCATTTATTGTGGCTTATGCCCACTCTATCCAAAAGGACCAAAAAAACCTTAAATGAGAATGGGTCAAAAACTATGGACAAATACCATACACAATAAAATACCATGGTTCATTACCATGGGTAAAAAAACCTTGGATCACCCTATAAATACATTGTTAAGGTTTCCATAAAATTTGTTTTCATTACATTCTTGACACATTGCGTGATAGAACCTTTTCACCTTTCACCATTGCTCCCATATTTTTTCCATATCATTCCCATGGTGTATGTTGAGATTGCTCCATACCCTCTTGGATCCATTCCCCCTTTTTGAAAATGATTAATGGAGATGAGTGGAGAACTAGACTATGGAGTGTTGAAATATTGTAGCTTCGAAGAATATTCTATATGTATGTTTTTGTGGTCCTCGATGGTCCTACCGGGAGAAACACTTGTATTACATTGTACCCCAATGATTCTAATTGGAAGAACTAATAAGAGTCATGAGGTAGTCCCCTCTAACTGTAAAGGTGGTTCATTAGCACCCCAGTGTGGTTACTTGAGCCTACAAGTGTAACTCGAGCCTACATGTTGGATGAGTTAACTTAAGTGAACGGATGAATATAAATAGAGGTGTAGTGATCCTCATTTTATGCACACACTCTCACTTGTGTAGCACATTAGTGCAGAAGAGAAGAGTAGCTGGAGAAGGAGCAGGACCAGGCTTTGATCTCCTTATTGGTCTTATCTATTACCTTTTTTGGGCATCTATATTGAGGAAGCTTTTGTTGGGTTTTTCCCTTTAGGGTTTTCCCAGGATAAATATGTGTTGTTCTTGTGATACTATTTCTTTCAGTGATCCTGTTTATATGCTTTAGTTATGAAAATGAAATCAAATGCTGATGTTCTAGCTTAGCATATGAAAATTTAACATGGTATCAGAGCTAACCTGAACAACACAGCTTTCACAAGGTGAAATAGCTCTCTCTCTCTCCCCAGAAGAAATTAGGGTTTTTAGGAAAATTTTTGAGTCTCGAAAAATTGCTTGCATAGAAAGTTACGCCCTCCTAGAGCGCATCTTTTGATCCTGGAATCAAGTTTTTTGGATGTGTGAATCTTCAAAAAAGTCAAACCCTAGTTTGATAGCTGCACCACAAAACTGCAGAAGCTGAATCTTGCAAGTATGGTTTGGAAGGTGAAAAATTGAGATCTCCAGAATCCAAGCACATTAGTAAGGTCACCTCACTCAATTGCATCTCCTGGTAAGGTCAGTTTCTCATTTTGCGAAATTTCAATTTTTGTTGATTTTCTAACAAGATGACCCCAAGCACTAAGCTTGAGGGAAAGCTAGAAGGGATAGAGAATTTTTGAGCATGGAAATATAGGATTGGTCTCATTCTCCAAGAGAATGATCTTGATAAGTATGTCAAAGAAGAAGTTATAGAACTTGAAGAAGTTGAAGCCAAGGAGAAGCATAGAAAGGATATGATTAGGGCACAAAGGATTGTTGCTGACTCCATCAAGGATCACTTGATCCCTCAAGTGTCATCCAAGAATACTGCAAAAGAAATGTTTGATGCCCTATTTAGAATGTATGAAGGAAGAAACATTAACAGAAAGATGAATCTAAGAGCTCAACTGAAGAGCATCAAGATGAGTCATGGAGAATCCATCCAAGACTACTTCACAAAATTTTATCATATCAAATAGCAACTAGAAGCTATTGGAGATAATATTGATGAAGATGAAATGGTTATGACTGCTCTCAATGGTCTCACTAGACCATGGGAATCATTCATTCAAATGATGTGTGCCAGGAAGTAAAGCATGCAGTTTGATGTGGTATGGGAAGACTGCATTCAAGAGGAGACTAGAGTGGCAAATAGAGAAGCCTTACTAAAAGAGGATGATCAAGCCCTAGCCAATCATACCAGGAAAAGAAGAAGGAATCAACCCATATTCAATAAGGGAAATCACAAAGAGCATCAACCTCCCAGAATATTCCAAAGATCGAAAGAAAGTGACTCCTGGGGAAGACACTTGGCTTATTGATAATGGTGCTTCAAAGCACATGATGGGACAAAAGAAAACTCTATCCAAACTTGAAGAAAAGAGATCTCCTCAGAAAGTATCCCTAGGAGATGACTATCAATATCCGATCAAAGGAGTTGGTGAAGCAAGCTACAAACTTGAATCAGGTAATCCCTTAAAAATGAAAGATGTATTATATGTACCTGGTCTAAAGAAGAATTTACTTTCTATCTCAGCTTTAGATAAGAAAGGATTCATAGTTTCTTTCATAGATGGTCAAGTACTCATGTGGCCCAAAGGAAAGAATATTGAAGATGCAATTATCATTGGTGAAGAAGAAGGAGGCTTGTATAAACTCAAGGGGCACTCAGAAATAGCCTTTGTGCATGAGTCCACTGACCCTAGTGAACTATGGCATAGAAGTATTTCCCACATCAATTACAAGGCTCTACCTCATGTGAACAAAATAGTGATGGGATTACCAGACATGAAGATCAAGCATGAAGGCATTTGCAAAGGATGTGCAAAGGAAAAGAACATCAAGAATCCATTCCTGAAGAGTGAAACAAAAACAAAAGGTACATTGGAATTGATTCATTCAGATGTATGTAGTCCAATGTCTTCCACATCCTTAATTGGATTTGAATATTATATCACATTTATTGATGAATTTTCAAGAAATACTTGGATATACTTCTTGAAAGAAAAGAGTGAAATGTTTGAGAAATTCAAGGATTTCAAAGCCTTGATAGAGAATCTTTCAGACAAGAAAACAAAGATACTTCGATCAGACAATGGAGGAGAGTACACCTCAAAAGAGTTTGATGCCTTTTGCAAAGATGCCAGAATAAAGAGGGAACTAACTAATCCCTACAATCCCCAATAGAATGGGGTGGTGGAAAGAAAGAACAGAACCTTCATGGAGGCAGTGAAGACAATGATATATGATCAAGATCTTCCAATGCACCTATGGGAAGAAGCGGTGAGAACTACTGTGTATGTACAAAATAGAATATCTCACAGTGCTCTTGGGTTCAAAACTCCAGAAGTGATATTCACAGGAAAGAAGCCTGAGGTAAGTCACCTCAAGATATTTGGTTGTCCAGTATATATTCATATACCAAAAGAGAAAACAACCAAGTTAGACCCTTCCGGAAAGAAGGGGATATTTGTTGGATATTGTGAAGTATCCAAAGCATTCAGAATCTACATTCTTGGATTCCATCACATGGAAATTAGTCAAGATGTGACATTTGATGAAGAGGCATCCATCAAGAGATCCAGGAAGTGCCAACATGAATAAGTGTATGAATAAGAGACACCACCCAGAAATAAAGAAACTACATGTCTCCCTAAAGATGAAGCTCCTGAAGAACATGACATGGCAGAACCATAAGAACCTCCCATGATGGAGATATCAAGAAAGAGAAAGCCTGCTTGGACAAGAGAAATTATACGAGAGGCAGAAAGAGATGGAGCTCCTGAAGGCTCTACAAGGGAAAGAAAGAAACCTAATAATTTTTCCAACTATGCAGCCTTGATGTGTGATCTTGTAGAATAAGAACCTACAAAATATGAAGAAGTGGTACAGAAGAAAGAATGGGTAGAAGCAATGACTGAAGAATACCAATCAATAATGAAGAATGATGTATGGGATTTAGTTCCGAAACAAGAAGGAAAGAGTATAGTATCCTCCAAATGGATATTCAAAATAAAGCATGCAGCTGACGGAAGTATCGAGAAGTATAAAGTGAGATTTGTGGCCAAAGGTTTCTCTCAGAAAGAGGGAATTGATTATGAAGAGACATTTTCTCCAGTAGCATGATATACTTCGATTAGAACTATCATGGCACTTGCATCCATGATGAAATGGGACTTACACTAGATGGATGTGAAAACAACTTTTCTGAATGGTGTGATCGAAGAAGAAGTTTACATAGAACAGCCTCAAGGATTTGAAGTTGAAGATAAACATACTCATGTATGCAAGTTGAAGAAGGCCTTGTATGGTCTTAAACAAGCTCCTTGAGCTTGGCATGAGAGGATAGATAGTTTCCTGTCAAGCATGGGATTTTCCAAGAGTAAAGCTGATCCTAACCTTTACCTCAAGGTTGTAGAAGATGAACTTGTCATCCTACTACTATATGTGGATGACTTATTCTTGACAGGGAATGAGAAACAGATTATGGAAAGCAACAAGAGACTAGCAGAAGAATTTGAGATGAAATACCTTAGGTTAATGCATTATTTCCAAGGTTTGGAAGTATGGCAAAGTTCAAAAGGAATCTTTCTTAACTAGGGAAAGTATGCAGTAGAGATATTGAAAAGATTCAATATGTTGGAATGCAAAGCCTTGTCCACACCCATGGATTCCAACCTGAAGTTGTTAACTGATGACTCATCAGAGTTAGTGGATGTGCCTCATTACAGACAAATCATTGGGTCATTGATGTATTTAACAAATACTAGACCAGACATTTGTTTTGCTTTGAACACCTTAAGTCAATATCTAGTTCAACCTCGATGGGTTCACTTGGTAGCTTCAAAACATGTGATGAGATATTTGAAAGGAACTATAGAGTTTGGTCTATATTATGATAATAGCCATGAGTATATATTGTATGGCTATACAGATCTAGATTGGGCCAGAAGTATCTCAGACAGAAAAAGCACATCAGGTGGATGTTATAGTCTGGGATTTGCTATGATTTCATGGTTTAGCAGAAAGCAATCCAGTGTTGCACTAAGCACAGCCGAAGCATAGTATATAGCAGCTTGCTTTGCTATTTGTGAATCCATATGGCTTCAGAAGTTAATGTCAGGATTATTCAACCTAGAGTTGGACACTACCATGATTCTATGTGATAATCAAAGTTGTATAAAGATGGCAGAGAACCCTGTGTTCCATGACAGATCAAAGCACATAGAAATCAGGGATTTCTACATTTGAGATATGATGCAGAAGGGAGCCATAAAGCTCTAGTATGTGAGTACTGATGAACAAGTTGCTGATGTGTTGACAAAGCCTCTATCCCAAGTGAAGTTCGAACACTTTCGAGACAAGCTTTGTGTGGTTCGAAAAGACCTTCCCCAAAAGGGGCAGTAGTGATGTAGCAGTGGGATTGTATCATCCCTGGGAACTTTCCCTAAAGTGATCCAGTGGCCTCAGTCTTCGAGAATGAAGATGGATTGTATCATCACGAGACATCTATCCATAAGTGATCCGGTGACCTTAGTCCTCGAGAATGAAGAGGGATTGTATCATCCTAGGACATTTGTCCATAATAGATCTGGTGACCTCGGTCCTTGAGAATGTTGTAGGATTGCATCATCCTTGGACATCGTCTTAAAGTGATAGGGACTGATTATCCCGTAATCAATCTGGTGGCTTTGGTCCTTGAGAATGTTGTAGGATTGCATCATCCTTGGACATAGTCCTAAAGTGTTAGGGATTGACTCTCCCATAATCAATCCGGTGGCTTCAGTCCTCGAGAATGTGGTAGGATTGCATCATCCTTGGACATAGTACTAAAGTGATAGGGACCGATTCTCCTGTAATCAATCCAATGGCTTCGGTCCTCGAGAATGTGGTAGGATTTCATCATCCTTAGACATAGTCCTAAAGTGATAGGGACCGATTCTCCTGTAATCAATCCGCTGGGTTTGGTCCTCGAGAATGTGGTAGGATTGCATCATCCTTGGACTTAGTCCTAAAGTGATAGAGACTGATTCTCCCATAATCAATCCAGTAACTTTGGTTGTCGAGAATGTGGTGGGATTGCATCATCCCTGGACTTAAAGTCCAAAAGTGATACAAAGACATTTTGTTTTTGAGTTGTAGATTGCAAGTTGTAGCTGATGATGATGATGTTGTACTGATTGAAAGATTAGAGTATGATGATGATGAAGTACTGATCGAAAGATCAGAGTATGATGATGATGTACTGATCAAAATATCAGAGTATGATGATGATGACGAACTGATCGAAAGATCAGAGTATGATGATGATGACGTACTGATTGAAAGATCAGAGTATGATGATGACATACTGATTGAAATATCAGAGTATGATGATGATGTTTATGATCGAAAGATTAGAGTATGATGATGATGTTTCTGATCGAAAGATCAGAGTGTGATGATGATGATTCTGATCGAAAGATATAAGTATGATGATGATGATCTTGTTTCTAATCGAAAGGTCAAAGTGTTGATGATGATATTGCTGATCGAAAGGTCAAAGTGATGAAGATGTTGTTGCTGATTGAAAGGTCAAGGTGCTGAAGATGTTGCTGATCAAAAGGTCAAAATGCTGAAGATGTTGTTGCTGACTGAAAAGTCAAAGTGCTGAAGATGTTGCTAATCGAAAGATCAAAATGCTGAATATGTTGTTGCTGATCGAAAATTCAAAGAGCTGAAGATGTTGCTGATCGAAAGGTCAAAGTGCTGAAGATGTTGTTGCTGATTGAAAGATCAAAATGCTGAAGATGTTGTTGATCGAAGCAGTCAAAGAATTAATGATGATGAAGACTGAACATTGAAGATGAAGACTACATGATGTTGAAAAGCTTCCAATGATTTATAGATGTGTTACCCCGATGATGTTGATGATGTCCTCTATCTCTCTCCTACTCTTGTTGTTGTTGATGTTGTTGTAGAATACCCTTCTTGTTAAGGGGGAGTGTTGAAATATTGTAACTTCGAATGATATTCTATATGTATTTTTTTGTGGTCCCCGATGGTCCTACTGGGAGAACCACTTGTATTACATTGTACCCCAATGCTTCTAATCGAAAGAACTAATAAGAGTCATGAGGTAGTCCCCTCTAATTGTAAAGGTGGGTCATTAGCACCCCGATGTGGTTACTTGAGCCTACATGTGTAACTCGAGCCTATATGTCCAATGAGTTAGCTTAAGTGAACGGATGAATATAAATAGAGGTGTAGAGATCCTCATTTGGAGCACACACTCTCACCTGTGTAGCGTGTTGCTGCCGCAACTTTTTCTCCCTGATTTTATTTTTTACTTAAACTTTGGGACCCCTCCTCATCATTTTTTGCTTGGTTGATTGTTAAAGTCTTGACAACGTCGAGCAGATCTGTTCATTTTATCTTGAAGTTGAATGCCTGCTAATTTGTTTGCCTCATTCAATTTAGTTTGAGTCGTGTCTGTCTGTTCTACTACCCATAGGACATTAAAATCTTGCCTTAACGAAGAAAAATGATTTTTTGGCTGCAATTGATCCTTAACGCTGATTGTTTTTCTCTTTGGATCGGGCCTTTTTTTGTGGTTAAATCAGAAGATACTGAGTCCCAACTCGCCCACCGTTGCGGCTCCTGGATCAAACTTTTCGCCCGATTGGAGTTTCATTTGACGCCCGATTCGCTTGTTCAAATCGCTTGCTCCTAAGTTTCTACTTGCCCGCCGTTGCGGCCGGGAGGATAAAGTCAGCTCCCGATTGTAGTTTCATCCAACATCTGACTTAAGATCTTTTCTCCCGCCCACATCGCTCAGCCTTTGCATCATCCGCCGTTGCGGCTAGGGAGATCCTCTTGGCCCCCGATTGGAGTTCCTCCCGATGCCTAAGTTTTTTCTTCTTCAGCCCTCATCGCCTGTCTTCAGTCTTTGCCCCCTCCATCGTTGCGTGTGGCAGAGCAATCTAGCTTCTGATACACTCCTCCCTGGCATCCGATTACCTTTGTCGCCTATGTTTTCGCTTACCCGGTTCCTATGTTCCTCCGCCGTTGCGGCTCTTGAAGTCACGTCCCGTCCGATCCAAGTGCCTTCCGATCACCGATCTATTTTTCCGTCCCAAGCTCACGCGAGTTCTCTCCCAGATGAACCAGGATAGCTCCTTGTGGATTTATCATTTTGGTTAGAAATTTTCAATGCCTAATATCTCAGTTCAATGGATAATGCACCGAAGTTGTCTGCAGGAAGAATCTCATAGATCGCTGAAGCAAGCTGGAGCAAGGAAAAGGACAAAACAAAAGAATGACAGAGTCACCGACGAGGCAGATTTATCAGTTACTGTTTAGAATATAAACGCCTATGAAAATGATTGGGAAAATGCAACGGTCAGAGAAGAAGATGAATCATCAAGGATGCTGGAAAGTCACACGCTGGGGGCTGCCCAGGGGATAGCAGTTGTAGTTTAAATATTGGGAAGTAGGACTGAAATGGGGATTTTTCCCCTGGAAAAAATTTGTAAAGGTTTGCTTGTAAGAGGAACTACTTCGTTTTGCAAAGGAAACTGCAATTCTACCTGGTTAGAGAAAGTGAAATGGAATGTATCAATGCGATTCAATGAATGATGTGAAGAGGAACTATTTTGTTTTCAGCAGCATTTCATTTACTGTGAGAATGTTTAATTTCCTGAACCTATGTTCTTATTAAATGTTCTTTGGTATTTTCAGGATCTTTCCATGTGAGTGATATTGGTTTTCATACAGAAATTGGCTATCTGGTTGTTAAATATTTGTGATTGCTCATGTGTTTGAAAGGAGTATCAGCTGACTGTAATCCTTCATATTGCATGTGCAAAAATGAATTACTCATTTAAATTGATGACTCGCTCCCTAGGGATAGATTAGATAATTAGTTTGTTTTCTTTTCTTATTGTATGTGATTTGATTGCCTGCGGGTCTAAGACGAGAGGTAAGAACCTGCGCATCACCTTGTGACAGCCCCTCGCATTCTAATCACCTTGCACTTAGTTAGGAACTTGCATTTCATCCCTTAAGTTAAAATACAAAAACTCGGTGGACCGGGCCGCAACTGGTAAAGCTTCGTTTTTGTTACTTGACTCACGGTAGCCGGACCACGAACCGGATGGATTCCCTAGACCAAACAGTCAGCGGGCTAGTTGGGAACGCTGATTGGGGAGAATCCCTTACTGTTGCTGCCTGTGAATTCCCAAGCCTCAACAGTTTTGGCGCTAGAAGGAGGGCCGCCAGTGCATGGCTGGCCGGGGAAACCCCTTTTCCCGAGATTATTCCACTGGTCACAGTTCTGAAAGTAGTGTACCACGCAATCCAATTCCGGAAGAAGAAGAAAGAGAATATCTATATCCTGTTCGCAACGAGATTGTTAACGATCTGAGAAGACACACCAGGTTATATGTAAAGAATATTGGGGGATTACCAATCATCCATGAGTTTCCTAGAAGAGAATACAAGAAGAAATACCTTCCTATAATAGAGGATTCAGTGTTGGTCGGAGACTGGGAAGAACTTGTAGAGACTGCCTTACAAGAAGTCGAGCTACCTTTGAACCAAGAAGGCCCAGAGACCCCGTACATTTCTCCTATTCGCACTCCTGTTGGTTCACCTCCACACTCGCCACCTCAACTTATGGCAGGAGTTAACGCCAACCAGCCACCTAATCCTCCAAACCCGCCTCCTGCATGGAAAGCCAGATCACCTCTGAATCTGACCCCACCTTTGCATGATCTACCTCAAGCCTTCGAAAAGTCATTGCCTAAGTTTGATCCCAATGAGAAGATATTGGTGGATGACCACTTGCAGAGTTTCTACCTAGCTATAGAAGGATTAAGGGCAGGGGAGCATGAAGATGTGGTTTGTAGACTGTTCCCACACACACTTAAAGGAGCTGCAGCTTCTTGGTATTTTGGATTGCCTGCCAACTCTATCCCAGACTGGGATACGTTTGAAAGAATGTTCAGAAGTAAGTATTCAGTCCAAAAGACTCACGCTGCTCTTATGAAGGGACTATGTGCTTTGAAAAAAGAAAAGAAAGAGAAAGTACATAGTTTCACACAAAGGTTTACAGCATATCTAAAAAATTTCTCTGATGCAGACAAACCTTCAGATAAGGTCCTAATTGAGTATTATACATCACCTCTGGGTCCTGACTTGGCCATGTTTGTAAAAGGTAGGGAAAATCCTACTTTGACGGAGACTTATGAAGAGGTAGAAGTGGTGGAGGCTGAAAGGGAGAGCATCGAAGATTATCCTGAACAGTTGGGGGAGAAAAGGAAAACCTTACTGTTTACTAAGCCCAAAGAGGAGAAAGCACCAGACTATGAAGGTATGGCCAAAATGGTGCAAAAGCTCTCTAACAAGATCATAGACTTAGAGAAAGAAAAAGAAGCACAAAAGTTCTACAGGCCATACTATAAGAAAAGGGAAGAAAGCAATCAGAACGAACCTCCCCCTCAAAGAAATGCATCCATGAATCTGACAGGCATAGGTATGGAAAATTTCTGTACCTTTCATCAGCAGCCTCACTCTGAAAAGAACTGTCCACAATGGATAAATTCAATGACATTGGTCATGAATTAGATGTTGGATTCCAGACTAACAGAAGAAGATGATGATGAAAGAAAAGAAAATGCTGCTTCCACTTCTACAAAAGAACAGGAGGAAGAGACTATGGCATTATGGAGTTCTGTTTCCGTGCTCGACGCAAAAGAGGAAAATACTCAAGGATGCAAGGAGGTCAGGGAAGCTAACGTGACAACTATAAGTAAAGGGATGGTTAGCGATGACAGTATTTTACTCCCAAAGATCAGAAGCCTGCAAAGGAATGCCAGAAAGAAGTTTCAAGACAATTCCTTGGCTGATCAGATACCGGAATTAACTATTACCAGTCAAGACCCTAGATAGAACAAAACGTTGCCTAAGCCAAATCAAGAGAACGTGAGTGCTGATAAATCTCAGCTCACCAGATCACAAATTGAATATGACATTGTTGAATATTTGAAGAAGGTAAAGGCAAACGTCCCACTGTTCGAAATGTGCAAAGTACCTCAATAGAAAGAAAAGTTGTTGAAAGCACTTGAAACGTCTGAAGAGAAGCTGCCCACTGAAAACCAGCCCCAGGATGAAGAAGAAATCGGAGAAGCTAGCATCGGAGGTATGTCTAAAACTAAACATCCACCTTTCCTCCTAACATTTGAAGTTTTTAATTATAACGTGCACAATTGCCTAGTAGACTCAGGGGCGTCAATTAATGTCATGCTCATATCAGTATGCAAGAAAATAAATGGGCAGCCTAAGCCAACCACGTGGAAGGTGTTGCAATTAGATAGGACAGACGTTAAGGTAATTGGTGAGATGGAAGACGTCCTAATATGCCTAGCAGCCAATGACAGAGTATTCCAAGTGATTAACATTGTAGTGGCTGATATACCAGATGCGTACGGCCTGGTCCTGAGCAGGGATTGGTCAGCAAAACTAAATGGGTACTCTGCCTCAGATTGGTCACATCTTTGGTTGCCATACAAAGGAAGTCCCAATCAGATCAAAGTTTTGAGGGAACCTTACATGAAGTATAACATCACTCAATTGGATGAGAAGAATGTACCAGTTGAATCGGTATTGGGAAACTACTTTCTTGAACTAGAAACAGGAAATTATCAAGCGGAAGAGGCTAGCAATACGTCTGACACACAGCCTGATCTCCTTCGTTTTTCTCAGGTTGATGAGCTTGACTGTAAAATAGTAGATTTAGCCATAGGAGTAAATTCATTTTCAGTAGATAATGTTTTCTGGACTTTATACTTTGATGGCTCAAAGACGTTAGAAGGGTCAGGGGCCGGCTGCATCCTTATTGATCCACAAAAAAAAACACTTCCTTTCTTGTAGATTAGAGTTTGAGTGTACTAACAATACAGCCGAATATGAAGCATTATTGCAGGGACTCAAGAAAGCAATCGAGCTAGAGGTTAGTAATTTAAAAGTTTTTGGGGACTCAGAAATAGTTGTGAAACAAATAAGAAATCAAATGCATTGTGTCTCCCCTCACCTGAAAGCTTACCAAAACGAGGTATGGGATTTGCTTAGACAATTTCATGCATTTAACATTATTTCAATCCCAAGGATAAAAAATGCAGCTGCTGATCTTTTAGCTACATCAGCTGCCAGGCTGGTTCCCACTAATAACAAATGCTCTATTGAATTACTTTTCAGACCTTCAGTACCCGACATGATCACCAACCTGCGAGTATTTGACGATGATTAGTAGATAATTGAATGCTTGACAAATGATGAATTCTTTAAAGGGGCTATTATAGACGATGAGGAACATTAGGCTGAAATGAAGTATCACAATTTCATTCCCAAAGGAGTCAGGATGTTAGAGAAAATGTTTGACTTGAATGAGAAATTTAGAAGACCCGCTAATGTGAAGACACATAGCTCAACTCTGTAGTACGAGCTAATAAACTTAGGGACTGAAATGGATCCCAAGTTTGTGAATCTCGGCAAAAGTTGCTCACCCGCGGAAAGAGATAAGTTCCTTAGTCTGTTTAAGCAGTACAAAGATGTCTTTGCATGGACGTATGCGGATTTGAAAACCTACGACACCGGTATTATTAAGCATATCATTCCTATTAAAGCTGGCGTTAAGCCATATCAACAGCCGTTAAGGAAAATGCACCCCAAGCTGGAGCCGCTGATTCAAAGCAAGGTGAAGAAATTGCTGGACGCTAGGATTATCTTTAAAGTTAGGCATTCTGAATGGGTGTCAAACCTGGTGCCTGTCAGGAAAAATTCAGGAGAAATCAGATTGTGCGTGGACTTCAGAAACTTAAACCGCGCCTCGGATAAAGACAACTACCCGGTACCTCCCATGTAGCAATTGCTTCAGATGGTTTCTGGTTCTAAAATGTTTTCATTGTTAGACGGTTTGTCTGGCTACAACCAAGTGTTGGTATCCGAAGAAGATAGATTGAAGACGACATTCAGAACTAAATGGGGAACTTTCGCATATAGAAGAATTCCCTTTGGACTGATTAATGCTGGCGCGACATTTCAGAGAGCTATGGACATAGCTTTTCGCAGACTGATTGGGCGAAGTGTGGTGGTCTACCTTGATGACATCACAATATTTTTGAAGAAAAGAGGAGAGCACGCGTTCCACCTAAAGCAAATTTTTGAACACTGCAGGAAATATGGTATTTCCCTCAATCCTAAGAAGTGCGTGTTCGCGGTCACTGAAGGCAAGTTGCTGGGGCATATAGTTTTGAAGAGGGGTATATCCATAGATTCAGAAAGGATTAAGGCTATTGAAAAAATCCCTATGCCTCATAATAAAAAGGGGATGCAATCCTTCATGGGAACAATAAATTTCGTGCGTAGGTTTGTGCCTGATTTTGCCTAGACTATTAAACCATTACAGCAGATGGTTAAGCAAAATACACAGTTTAAGTGGACTGAAACGGAAAAGAATGCTTTCAGTAAAATCAAGACTGTTGTCGCACATGCACCCTCTCTGAGAAGTCCAGACTTTGACAAGGACTTTATTATGTATACATTCGCGTCCGATGATTCATTGGCAGCCGTACTTACGCAAAAGGAAGATGGGGGTGATGAATTCCCAATTTCTTTTATGAGCACTGGGCTGCGGGGGGCTGAATTAAACTACCCAGCCATTGATAAGCAGGCATACGCAGTATTGAAAGCAGCAAAGCAATTCAGGCCCTATATACTCAAGAATCGAACTAAGGTAATAGTCCCTTATCCAGCTGTAAGGTCCCTGCTCATCCAAAAGGAATTAGGGGAAAGAAGGGGCAACTGGGTGGCAGCCCTTCAAGAATATGACCTTGAGTTCAAGCCGGACACTATAGTGAAAGGGAAAGGGGTATGCAAGTTGATGACTGGAAATAGGGACAGCGAAGAACAAGTATGGGAAGATGAAGCCGAGCTGCACGTAATGGATGTTTGTCTTTTATTCACAGCTCCCGAGTCTTGGTACAGAGATCTTGTGCACTACTTGCAGTCAGGAGTATTGCCAGAACATTGGAGCTCTAAACAAAGAAGAGCTCTGCGTTTGAAATCAGCTTCCTACCAAATTGTGGAAGGCATATTATTCAGAAAAAACTACGATGGAGTTCTCTTAAGATGCTTGGAAAGAGAAGATGCTGAGAAAGTAGTGTCTGAATTGCACGATGGTCCGGCCGACGGACATTATTCAGGGGACACTACAGGCCACAAAATCCTTAGGGCTGGTTACTATTAGCAAACACTCTTCAGGGATGCACATGCGCATGTCAGAAAATGTGATACTTGCCAAAGATGTGGTGGAAGACAACCTAGAGTAGCAGCACCGCTAAAGCCTGTAATGATCACAGAGCCTTTCGAGCAATGGGGAATAGACATCATTGGAGAAATAAAGCCAAATTCCTCCCTGCTACACAAGTATATTCTTACTGCCACTGATTATTTCACTCGCTGGGTCGAAGCTATTCCATTGCGCAAGATAAACGAAGACGAAGTCATCAGTTTTCTACAAGACCATATCATGACCAAGTTTGGGGTTCCAAGTTCGTTATTTTTTGATAATGCTAAGTACTTTTCATCCATTAAGATTACTGCATTTGCTCATGAGAAAGGGATAAAACTACACTATTCTTCTAACTATTATCCGCAAGGGAATGGCCTGGCTGAATCCTCAAATAAAAACCTCATTAGAATCCTGAAGAAGACCGTCATAGAAAACCAGTGAAGTTGGCACTCAGCCTTACCCAATGCCCTGTGGGCTGACAGAGTCACCCCCAAGTTTGCAATAGGAGTGTCACCCTTTACCCTTGTATACAGTAAGGAAGCCATCTTTCCCCCCAACATCATGCTCCCATCTTCCATACTAGCTCAGGAGTCTAGGGGGTCGGATGATGAGGTTCTCCAAATAAGAATATACAATATTCTGAAAGCAGAGGAGGCCAGATCCAAGGCTAGAGAATGTTTCCAACAGCAGCAAGAGGTAGTGAAGAGATGGTTTGACAAACATAAAGCTGGAAAAAAGGACTTGGAAGTGGGAGACCTTGTTCTCAAATGGGATCATCCCCATGATGAGAAAGGGAAGCACACTAAGTTCCAACAGTTATGGGTAGGTCCGTTTCAAATCACCGCAAAACTTGGCCCTGCTACTTATATGTTACAAGATTTACAGGGATGGGAGGAGAACCTGCTAGTTATTGGTTTGGTTCTCAAACCTTATTTTTCTTAGGCTGTTTTTGAGCTTTCTGACTTGTACATAAATAAGCTGTTTTTGAGTTATGCTTTCATCTGGTTTAATTTGAGTCTTTGGTTTCAATAAAGGTGGTTAACTCGTGGTTATGTGGCGAACGCCAAATTTCTGAAAATGGTAAACATTTTTGAATAGTCAGACTGTGGGTTACCATGTGAATTCCTTCCACCTAATAGTTTCTCGAAATCTTTGTGTGCATTGAGGTCCTACTTAAAACCCTGTAAGTTTAACCAGATTCAAAAGTCTAGAATACTATGTTGAGGCTCCGTACACTTTACACTTAAAAGTCTAAGGGGCGATGATAGGGGACCCACGGAGAAGAGAAAGATGAACAGAGAGTTAAATATAAATGATCCCATGCTAGGAAATAAATGCCAGAAGACAGATAAGAGTCAGAATTCCTATGAAAACATTATGCTTCAAAGCTAAATATAGATCATAAATTACTAATTTGCCAATGATCCTCTTCGTCCGTGAGCTGAAACTTTAAGTACATCACTCACACAAAAGGGCACTATGGGATAGAGGATCCTGAATTAAAATTCAGTAAGAAAGGCATGCATGGAGACTCGCATTAAGAAGGGACGAAATCCAAATAGCACAAAAGTTGCTAAAATGGCGTGGGAGTGAGGAACAAATGAACGTTTCTGTTCATCACCTGCTACCATCCTGTGGTGTCCAATGTTGTCAGCTACCTGAAAACAAAATTAATAATGAACTCATATTTTGGCCTCAGCAGAGTTATTCGGACTCGAAAATCTTGATTTTCATCGCCCAAATTGGACTAATATCAATGATCAAGGTACACACTTCTGTTATTGAGAAATTTGTATAGCTGGAAGAGTTCAATGGATACATTGGTTGTGGAACAGTCTGCCATTCAAGAAAGAAATCACCCAGAGATCTAGGTTCACCAGGAAATCGCTAGTTGTTGCTGCCGCAACTTTTTCTCCCCGATTTTTTTTTACTTAAACTCTGGGACCCCTCCTCATCATTTTTTGCTTGGTTGATTGTTAAAGGCTTGAAACCCTCGAGCATATATATTCATTTTATCTTGAAGTTGAATGCCCGCTAATTTGTTTGCCTTGTTCAATTTAGTTTGAGTCATGTCTGTCTGTTCTACTACCCATAGGACATTAAAATCTTGCCTCAACGAAGAAAAATGATTTTTTGGATGCAATTGATCCTTAACGCCGATTGGTTTTCTCTTTGGATCGGGCCTATTTTTGTGGTTAAATCGGAAGATACTGAGTCCCAACACGCCCGCCGTTGCGGCTCCTAGATCAAACTTTCCGCCTGATTGGAGTTTCATCCGACGCCCGATTCGCTTGTTCAAATCGCTTGCTAGTAAGTTTCTACTTGCCCACCGTTGCTGCCGGGAGGATAAAGTCGGCTCCCGATTGTAGTTTCATCCGACGTCCAACTTAAGCTCTTTTCTCCCGCCCGCATCATTCAGCCTTTGCATCATCCGCCGTTACGGCTAGGGAGATCCTCTTGGCCCCCGATTGGAGTTCCTCCCGACGCCCGAGTTTTTTCTTCTTCAGCCCTCGTCGCCTGTCTTCAGCCTTTGCCCCCTCCGCCGTTGCGGGTGGCAGAGAAATCTAGCTTCCGATACACTCCTCCCTGGCATCCGATTACCTTTGTCGCCTATGTTTTCGCTTACCCGGTTCCTATGTTCCTCCACCGTTGCGGTTCCTGAAGTCACGTCCCGTCTGATCCAAGTGCCATCCGATCGTCGATCTATTTTTCCGTTCGAATCTCACGCGAGTTCTCGCCCAGATGAACCAGGCTAGCTCCTTGTGGATTTATCATTTTGGTTAGAAATTTTCAATGCCTAATATCTCAGTTCAATGGATAATGCACCGAAGTTGTCTACAGGAAGAATCTCATAGATTGCTAAAGCAAGCTGGAGCAAGGAAAAGGCCTAAACAAATGAATGACAGAGTCACCGACGAGGTAGATTCATCAGTTACTGTTCAGAATATAAATGCCTATGAAAATGATTGGGAAAACACAACGGTCAGAGAAGAAGATGAATCGTCAAGGATGCTGGAAAGTCACACGCTGGGGGCTGCCCAGGGGACAACAGTTGTAGTTTAAATATTGGGAAGTAGGACTGAAATGGGGCTTTTTCCCCTGGAAAAAATTTGTAAAGGTTTGCTTGTAAGAGGAACTACTTCGTTTTGCAAAGGAAACTGCAATTCTACCTGGTTGGAGAAAGTGAAATGGAATGTATCAATGCGATTCAATGAATGATGTGAAGAGGAACTATTTCGTTTTCAGCAGCATTTCATTTACTGTGAGAATGTTTAATTTCCTGAACCTATGTTCTTATTAAATGTTCTTTGGTATTTTCAGGATCTTTCCGTGTGAGTGATATTGGTTTTCATACAACAATTGGCTATCTGGTTGTTAAATATTTGTGATTTCTCATGTGTTTGAAAGGAGTATCAGCTGACTGTAATCCTTCATATTGCATGTGCAAAAATGAATTACTCACTTAAATTGATGACTCGCTCCCTAGGGATAGATTAGATAATTAGTTTGTTTTCTTTTCTTATTGTATGTGATTTGATTGCCTGCGGGTCTAAGATGAGAGGTAAAAACCTGCGCATCACCTTGTGACAGCCCCTTGCATTCTAATCACCTTGCACTTAGTTAGGCACTTGAATTTCATCCCTTAAGTTAAAATACAAAAACTCGGTGGACCGGGCCGCAACCGGTAAAGCTTCGTTTTTGTTACTTGACTCACGGTAGCCGGACTGCGAACTGGATGGATTCCCTAGACCAAACAGTCAGCGGGCTAGTTGGGAACGATGATTGGGGAGAATCCCTTACTGTTTCCGCCTGCGAATTCCCAGGCCTCAACATGAAGATGTTGTTGCTGACTGAAAATTCAAAGTGCTGAAGATGTTGCTAATCGAAAGATCAAAATGATGAATATGTTGTTGCTGATCGAAAATTCAAAGAGCTGAAGATGTTGCTGATCGAAAGGTCAAAGTGCTGAAGATGTTGTTGCTGATTGAAAGATCAAAATGCTGAAGATGTTGTTGATCGAAGCAGTCAAATAATTAATGATGATGAAGACTGAACATTGAAGATGAAGACTACATGATGTTGAAAAGCTTCCAATGATTTATAGATGTGTTACCCCGATGATGTTGATGATGTCCTCTATCTCTCTCCTACTCTTGTTGTTGTTGATGTTGTTGTAGAATACCCTTCTTGTTAAGGGGGAGTGTTGAAATATTGTAACTTCGAATAATATTCTATATGTATCTTTTTGTGGTCCCCGATGGTCCTACCGGGAGAACCACTTGTATTACATTGTACCCCAATGCTTCTAATCGAAATAACTAATAAGAGTCATGAGGTAGTCCCCTCTAATTGTAAAGGTGGGTCATTAGCACCCCGGTGTGGTTACTTGAGCCTACATGTGTAACTCGAGCCTACATGTCCAATGAGTTAGCTTAAGTGAACAGATGAATATAAATAGAGGTGTAGAGCTCCTCATTTGGAGCACACATTCTCACCTGTGTAGCACATTAGTGAAGAAGAGAAGAGTAGCTAGAGAAGGAGG
>LPNX010455432.1:133174-155924 GCA_001517045.1 Pseudotsuga menziesii | reverse complement strand
TGGAATGCTCTTAATTTTTAACAGTCTGCATGAGTTGTGGCATACTGATGCCTATGACATCTGGTAGCACCCTCAGAGTACTCATCTATTTCATGAGTCCTATTCTTTCATTTAGATTTAAAGATAGATTCTTACCAACAGAATATCATTGATCTGTGCTGCAGAAATGTACAGCAAAGTGCTTGCTATCTGGCCTAATCACTGGCGTGCTCAGCTCAACAAAGCGGTGGCATGAAATAAATAATGGAGAAAACCCCAAATCCTAAATCATGGGGATTTGCTCCAATTTGACTGAAATCAGTCTCATCGGCTTGGGATTGACTGGATCTGACCATCCCTTAACAGAAGGAGGTGATTTGGGCTGAACAGAGAGTACATTTATGCATGCAATCTTGGGAATTGCGCCCTCCCTCTCTCCTCCACACGTGTGGGCTCATCTGGATGAATTTTGGTGGATGCTTCAGTTAGCAGGTTGAGGTGTCAGTCAGATCAGCTCTCCGATTGACAGTTGCACTCAGTGAGACTCAGATCAGACTCGGATAGACTCAGATCAGGCTCAAATTCACTCCAAATATAGCTGCAGTCTCTCTCTCCTTGGGATTTGTGCCCCCCTGGGCTAGATCTTCTGTTTTTGCTGTAAATAAAGCACAGATTACCTCTTCCAAGCTAGTTAGAACTGGGATTGAGGTGTTGTAGCTATTGTACTGTTGTTATTTTTCATTTGAAATAAAGAAGAGCTTTGGAGGCAAGATGGTGTCATGTTATTGTGTGTGTGGATGAACATTGCCATGTTTTACTGAGGTAACCTGTATCTATGTTCATAACTTGCTCATATTTTGTGGATCCATTGCTAAAGATTGATAATAAGTTTATTATGATCTTGATAGGAAAGGAGTTTGTTAATAAGTTTAATGGCTATCTCTTTCCTTTTTATGCATGTTTAGAGATCTAGATTCAACATGTTTTATAAGTTTATATGCATGTTATTCTAATATCTCTGTTTATGTATTAACCGAATCTCACAAGCATTTTGGCAAGCCTTTGGATTAAATTGCAGGTTCCTAGCTTGGAGAGGGCGCTGATCTAGTTTGCCTCCTCACTTTCTCCAAAACTTTCTCAAAGGCATAGTCCCTCGACATTCCACCGAAAAGCTCCACGGTTGATCTTCAAGGCTTACACCACTCTTTCTCTCTCTTCCTCCTTCTAAAAATCCAAATTTTACATGGTTACTTTGTTTACAAGCTTTGTCATTATTCAGATCTATCATCTTAAAGTAAAACTTATATAGATCTATTATTTCAAGGCTCATAATTTAGATCTCATTCCTAAAAAGTTTCATTAAGCATTCTAGATCTAGTTTAGGGAAATCGTTCGTTTTGCATGGCAATTTAAAGAGAATCCATAGTTTGCATGCATTAGATTTCTGTTTCTGTTTTTAAAAGATAAAATCCAACAATCAGTGCACATCTCATTGGCTGCCCAAACAGCAAGCCAAGATCCCAAGGAAAGCTTGCTTTCCTTGGTTCTTTTTTTGCCATTTTAACTAGTTTAAACTTAGTATTTTTTTGTTTAAAGTAAGCTGAACCAAAGGTACTTTCAAAGTGCTTTTGGGCATCTTTAATTCTAATAAGCTCATTGTATTTTAGCAGGCATAACAGAAAGAGGAGAAGTTGATGTTCGAAAGTGGCTTTTGGATCATCCGAATACCCCCAGGGGTCTCCCTTTTGACTGTAATTTTAATTTTGGGCAATTTGTAAAACCTTGGTTTCATCTTGTATAAGAACCAAGAGGATTCAGATAATTTTACTGATATTGTAACAGCAGATAATAAAAAAATTCTCCGATTAGGCTCTTTCGAGCCCATTCCCCATCCCCCCTAGGGGGATTCGCGCCTTTTTTGTCATTTTTTGGATTGTCTTATTTTTGTTCGCTCTAGATTAGTTTCATTCATGCAGAATAACATGCTTTGATTACTTTATCATATATTCCATATTACAGTATCAAAGTAACTTGAGTACTTACCCCACGACTTCCCAATTGACCCGCAAGGAGAAAGAGATGTGTGGTAGGAATAATTAGAAAAACCTGTGGTTTGCTTCTTTTCTTTTGCTACTTATCTTTGATTTCTGTAAGTAATTGTCCTAAAATGAACCCCCTCCTTGATTCCCCGATTGAGGTCCACTTGGACCGAAAGAGGTTTCTGGAGGGTTTTTCTTTCTAAGAAAACACATCCTTTAAAACTCACTAAAATTGACAAGACTCCGGTGTGTATGCTCTGCACTTGGCTGCGATTCGTCCGATCAGTCAAGCTACATCAAAAGCAACGTGAGTGACTAGTTTAATTAGTTTTCACCTTCCCCAATCAACCACCATCAGGCGAAAATCCAACGCCTCGATCAAACCGTAAACAGTGGCAAAATACCCAAAGGAAGAGGGAACTCCTAAAAAGTGACCTCGAGACGCCGATCTATGTTACACCTTCGAGTGTATTATGAACACAATCTCAAATACTCCATTCAACCCACATATTCCTTGCAGGTAGCCATGAAGGTTTATTTTTACACATACTCCAAGTACCCTCGGGTATATCTGGAGTCCCCCCCTCGCCTAATTTAATCTATTCATATTTCACATTAACTTAAAACGTACCAAGAGGCAATTGCAAAACATTCACTCCAAGCACATGCAATTACATTAATTATTTTGTGACTCCATTTTAAGGCACTGGTTATTTTCTTTCTATATATATATATATATATATATATATTGTGTCTCAGCATTGTGCTTTCGTGTGCTCATTTTTTATCTTGTCATCTATGGTTGTTTATGGTTAAATTTCAAACTCCTAAGTAACTCATTCAGTTTAACATCACATTACTAAATAATTTTTCCTTAGTAACTTAATAGGGTATACCCCCCTTGTCTTCGTTAGGAGTTGAGCCTAAACGAAGGAGTCAAGAACAAGGAGATAGCCTTGACTCGAGACTTGCCCCCAGGGACACACCGAGTGGCTTGAAGATTTATGCCATGTTCTCGCCCCCCCCCAGGTGTGTGAAAGGCGGCAACACTTTTTGGCACCGTTGCCAGGTATAAATCTTTTTATTCCCGAGTACGACTTAGCTTAACTTTTTTCTAAACAACTAAAAAGATAAAAAAAATTGATTGATCTTGTCTTTAAAAAATATAAAAATTAAAACTCAATCCATCTGCTGACTCCACTGTCTAACATCCCTCCAAGAATTTCTACCCGAAGAAACCGGCAGTAATTATTCAATCCTCTCCCTGATCCCGAAAGGTTTATTAGAGAAAGATTGAATAGGCAGACTTTTCGTAGAAACCTTGAAGATTTAGGAGACCAATCCCTCTCAGATATCCACCACATATTTGTAGAGAGTCATGTTCACCAATCTCAAGAAATGACGGAATTCTTCAAACCCCTAGACTTTTCTCAGATATCAGGTGCTCCCCATGCCATTCCAAGAGATGCTATCAAGAAGCTCCCCGTATTTCAGGGCAATAATGCCATCACTGCCAAGTATCCCCTTCAAAAGTTTAAAAAGCACCTGGTCAGTTATTGCAAAGATGCTGCCCATGACCATGACGATGTCAAAATAAAGCTCTTTGCTTTATCCTTAGAAGATGATGCTGAAGAATGGTACCTCGACCTAGATGATGATTCATATAAAACTCTTAGTGAATTCCAAGATGGTTTTAGGAAGAAATGGGGAGAAAAGAAGGAACCAAGACATTTGCTTGCTGCCCTTTATAGCATAAAGAAGATGGAGAATGAAACCATGGATGAATTTAACACTAAATTCAGGCGTGTGGTTGCAGACCTTCTTAGAGACATCAGGCCAAAAAATGTCTCTATCCTCATATCCTACATTGAAGCCTTCACCGGTGACTTAAGGTACTAGTTGAGAGATAAAGAACCAGCCGATTTGAAAACTGCCAAGGAATTGGCCGAGAAAATAGAAAAGAATATGCAAACTTCAAGCAAGTCCAACATTCCAGGTTACACTAGGGGTAACACTTCCTGCAACAAAGAGACCAAGGATAAAGCTGTTGAATCAGAAGAAAAGGGAACTTCTAAAGATCCCATGGAAAAGGTGGCGAACATGATAAAAAACTTGGTTACTAGTCAAAACCAACAGATGGCCAATCATACTGCACAATTGAATGACATGCAGAATAGATTGATCACAATGGAAAGGAATAATGGACCTAGGAACTTTCAGCCCAAGCAAAATTATATGTATCAGAAGAAAGCCCCTCAGCAAGAGCCTCGGAGTCTAAACCAATTAGACTCAGCTAACATGGTAGAAGAAGTACTTCAATGGTGTAGACCTTGTGAACAATTCCACCAAGAAAGCACTTGCTATGTTGCAAATCAAGTCATGGAACATGGACTTATCGAGGTCAGTAGTCAGGAAACAACTTCAAGCGAGCCTGATCATGTATACATTGTAGGCCAGGCCTACCCTTTGTCACCAGCTAAACAGTACAAACCTAAGGATGAAACCATTGCAAAATCTTAGAGTGAAACTTATAATGAAAACCGTAATGTGCATGATGGGACTCCTATGTGTTCTCCATATAATGATGATAGTCTGGAAGGTTTACTGCCTTGTCACCTTTTTTCTGAAGATGATGCATATGAAAATGAGGAGAAGTATAACTTGGAGCATGATACAAGTGACGAAGACTCCCTTGTGTTCGACAAAGATGTTGATAATGAACCAGAAACTTTTGATGGTTTTGTTGATTCTCCTGTCTATGGCATATCTAAAGGAGAGAGCATGGACCTTGTGGCCTTGGCAGGTTTTGATATGGAAAAGGAGCATGCAGTTTATCCATATGATCAGTCTGAGCCATATATCAGAATCAGTAATGAAGACAAAGAGAACTTAATATCAGAACTTGATATCAGCAATGGGGAATCCATCATATTTGACATAGATGGCGGTGATGACTATGGGAATTTTTGTGAATATCTTATTGAGAATCCCATCTATGCTATATCCAGTCAGGGGAGTGTCTATATAGAAATTTGTGGAAGTCCAATCTACTATACTTCCATAGAAGGAAGCGTGGATCTGGAGACCTAGGAAAATCCTAGTATGGAAAAGCAGCATTCAAAACGCTTATATGATCATTCAGAGTCATATCATGCAGAGCCACACAAAGGTATCAATAATGAAGACATTGAGAAGCAGTGTTGTGAAAAGACAGATGTGATGCAGTTAGTAGAATATCAGTCTCAACTATCATCTTCACATATAGAGTTTCCTTATGATTTGGAGCCGCTTGGGGCTTATACAGTGAGTTATCATCCGGTAAGCCTTGATGATCAGTATGATGGTGTAGTCAATCTTCCTCGATCATTCCGATTTGTACATCAACCCTATCCAGTCATGGATAGAAGCAGCCTGCGCAAGCACTTACCAGTTTGGAAGAAAGTTTGACGACATTATTCATGCATATGATTTCCCATCCATCCCACCCCTTCCGGATCATCACGCAGGTTTGCATTTTCTGAGTAAAGTATCCTTACTTTGGCTGGTAACCAAAGACAATGCAATTTTTTTTTATGTTAATAAAATTCTTAGGTGGTTACATTGGATTTTTTATTACACCTAACCTTTTCATATCATGCTTAGAGTAGGAAAATAAGCTCCTTAAAAGGGAGCATTTACTTTCTGCATTTATGTTTTGTACTTAGCTATAATAAAACTTTTATTTCTTTAGTCAGTTACATTTATTTTCATTAAATAAATCAACTTAATGGTTCATTTGGATTTTATATAAAGCTTGTGCTACTGAGGTCTTCTTGTCAAGTTGTTGTTTTTACAGGGTGTATAAACCAGAGATGCCGGTGTTCTCGTATCCTCTCCTTGCCCTATGACGAGATCGAGCACACGTCCCGCAGTTGGAGCTAGATGTTACCACCTAAGTTGTACTTAGTGGTTTTTTATCAAGTGAGCCTGGTGAACCGGACAAAGATGATTTGTTCGAAACTTCAAAAGACCTTCGTAAGTGCTTCTGGGAAGTGCTTGTTGTACTATATCACATGTTCATACCCCATAGGGGAGTTGTAATAAAATGTTCTAGCATGATAGTGTCTGTAAAAGACTCGGTCTCTTGGACTTTATTTGTCAATCCGATCAGCCCAGTGTGTTTTTTCCCTTGGTTATTATTGATTGTTGAATAAATGACTGATAATTTCTGAGTTTTTCACTCAATACCTCCAAAGTTGGGGTGGTCGGCTTGGCATTTAGGCCTATTGAGGTTATTAGAGTCTATGTGTTAATGTATAAACATGGTAGGCATCATGGTTGAGTCATATGACCATGTCTAAGTCCCCCTAGGTATTAATTTTTTTTTAATTTTAATTTTTCCACAAAACTTAGGCTATTTTTTAATACTCTAATTGGAAAAATTGGTTTTGTAATAAAAGTGGGCTCGGAAATCAGTTTTAGCCATAGGGGTGCTCATTTTCAAGCTAAAAGCACCATGTAAACCCATAAACACACTTTTTCTAAGTTTTGAGTGATTTGTCTATCACTCAGGTCAAAAATCCCTAAAAATCAAATATTGATTATTTTAATTAATAAATTAATTAAATAATGGAGAAAACCCCAAATCTTAAATCATTGGGATTTGCTCCGATTTGACTGAAATCAGTCTCATCGACTTGGGATTGACTGGATCTGACCATCCCTTGACAGAAGGAGGTGATTTGGGCTGAATAGAGAGTACATTTATGCATGCAATCTTCGGAAATGCGCCCTCCCTCTCTCCTCCACACGTCTGGGCTCATCTGGATGAGTTTTGGTGGATGCTTCAGTTAGCAGGCTGAGGTGTCAGTCAAATCAGCTCTCCGATTGACAGTTCCACTCAGTGAGACTCAGATCAGACTCAGATAGACTCAGATCAGGCTCAAATTCACTCCACATGCAACTGCAGTCTCTCTCTCCTTGGGATTTGCGCCCCCCTGGGCTAGATCTCCTGTTTCTGCTATAAATAAAGCACAGATTACCTCTTCCAAGCTAGTTAGAACTGGGATTGAGGTGCTGTAGCTATTGTACTGTTGTTATTTTTCATTTGAAATAAAGAAAAGCTTTGGAGGCAAGATGGTGTCATGCTATTGTGTGTGTGTATGAACATTGCCATGTTTTACTGAGGTAACCTGTATCTATGTTCATAACTTGCTCATATTTTGTGGATCCATTGCTAAAGATTGATAATAAGTTTATTATGATCTTGATAAGAAAGGAGTTTGTTAATAAGTTTATTGGCTATCTCTTTCCTTTTTATGCATGTTTAGAGATCTAAATTCAACATGTTTTATAAGTTTATATGCATGCTATTCTAATATCTCTGTTTATGTATTAACCGGATCTCACAAGCATTTTGGCAAGCCTTTGGATTAAGTTGCAGGTTCTTAGCTTGGAGAGGGCGCTAATCTAGTTTGCTTCCTCAATTTCTCCAAAACTTTCTCAAAGGCATAGTCCCTCGACATTCCACCAAAAAGCTCCATGGTTGATCTTCAAGGCTTCCAGCACTCTTTCTCTCTCTTCCTCCTTCTAAAAATCCAAATTTTACCTGGTTACTTTGTTTACAAGCTTTGTCATTACTCAAATCTATCATCTTAAAGTAAAACTTATATAGATCTATTATTTCAAGGCTCATAATCTAGATCTCATTCCTAAAAAGTTTCATTAAGCATTCTAGATCTAGTTTAGGGAAATCGTTTGTTTTGCATGGCAATTTAAAGAGAATCCATAGTTTGCATGCATTAGATTTCTGTTTCTGTTTTTAAAAGATAAAATCCAGCAATCAGTGCACATCTCATTGGCTGCCCAAACAGCAAGCCAAGATCCCAAGGAAAGCTTGGTTCCTTTTTTGCCATTTTAACTAGTTTTAACTTAGTTTTTTTTTGTTTAAAGTAGGCTGACCCAAAGGTACTTTCAAAGTGCTTTTGGGCATCTTTCATTCTAATAAGCTCGCTGTATTTTAGCAGGCATAACAGAAAGAGGAGAAGCTGTTGTTCGAGAGTGGCTTTTGGATCATCCAAATCTCCCCAGGGGTCTCCCTTTTGACTGTAATTTTAATTTTGAACAATTTGTAAAACCTTGGTTTCATCCTGTATAAGAACCAAGAGGATTCATATAATTTTACTGATATTGTAACAGCAGATAATAAAAGTTTTCTCCAAATAGGCTCTTTCGAGCCCATTCCCCATCCCCCTTGGGGGGATTCACGCCTTTTTTGTCGTTTTTTGCATTGTCTTATTTCTGTTTGCTCTAGATTAGTTTCATTCATGCAGAATAACATGCTTTGATTACTTTATCATATATTCCATATTACAGTATCAAAGTAACTTGAGTACTTACCCCACGACTTCCCGATTGACCCGCAAGGGGAAAGAGATGCATGGTAGGAATAATTAGAAAAACCTGTGGTTTGCTTCTTTTCTTTTGATGCTTATCTTTGATTTCTGTAAGCAATTGTTCTAAAATCAACCCACTCCTTGATTCCCCGATTGAGGTCCACTTGGACCAAAAGAGGTTTCTGCAGGGTTTTTCTTTCTAAGAAAACACATCCTTTAAAACTCACTAAAATTGACAATACTCCGGTGTGTATGCTCTACACTTGGCTGCAGTTCGTTCGTTCAGTCAAGTTGCATCAAAAGCAACGTGAGTGACTAGTTTAATTAGTTTTCACCTTCCCCAATCAACCACCATCAGGCAAAAATCCAACGCCTCAATCAAACCATAAACAATGGCAAAATACCCAAAGGAAGCGAGAACTCCTTAAAAGTGACCTCGGGGCGCCGATCTCTATTACATCTTCGGGTGTATTATGAACACAGTCTCAGAGACTCCATTCAGCCCACATATTCCTTGCAGATAGCTGTGCAGGTTTATTTTTGGACATACTCCAAGTACCCTCAGGTATATCTGGAGTCCCCCCCTCGCCTAGTTTAATCTATTCATATTTCACATTAACTTAAAACGTACAAAGAGGCAATCGCAAAACATTCACTCCAAGTACATGCAACTACATTGATTATTTTGTGACTCCATTTTAAGGCACTAGCTATTTTCTTTCTCTCTCTCTCTCTCTCTCTCTCTCTCTCTCTCTCTCTATATATATATATATATATATATTGTGTCTCAGCATTGTGCTTTCGTGTGGTCATTTTTTATCTTGTCATCTATGGTTGTTTATGGTTAAATTTCAAACTCCTAAGTAACTCATTCAATTTAACATCACATTACTAAATAATTTTGCCTTAGTAATGAAAGACAGTGGTGAGCCGAGATGTTAAGTTCAAAGAGAACTTGGCATGTAGGAAGTCTCATGAGTTACCACCAGTGTTAGAGGGCGAGGAGCAGGCTTAATGTGTGCACCAAACAACTAGACCAAAAAATGTGAGAATGAACTTACTAAATATGTTGTCATGTTACCTTAAAATTAGGTGCAGTATTAGCCTAGTTGCGTCGTAACTGCTCTAAGCATCTATAGAACTCATTCCTCGTGTTCTAACATTTTGAAAAGCTTCGAAATGGGTACAAAACTTCTCAATTGGCTGGGAACGACTCTGGAGGTGGGAACATTTTGGGAAATTTGAGCTCGTGGAAATGGGAGCTTGATAGTGGTTCCCTTTACATTTCTTGCATAGGAAGCTTGAGGAAGCTCCTTGCCTATCAAGGAGCACCCACATGTTCCTCGACAAGCAAGGAGCACCCTAGACTCGTCGCCCCCCAAAGTGTTGAAATAATGTAACTTCGAAGAATATTCTACTTGTACTTCACATTATTATTATTCCTCCTTTAAGAGATGTTACTGATGTAAAAGGTCATGTAAAATCCATGAGGTAAACCCTCCGTTGTAAGTCGAGTCAATAGCACCCTGAAAAACACAATATATTTTTATTGCGGGATTTCCTAGGTAGGTCGGCCATGTTAGTTAGACATGTCAGCCTAATTAGGGAAAATATCAATTGGGAAGATCAATATAAATAGGGAGGCGCCCTACCTCATTTGTACACACTCACACAAACTTGTGTTGCGCAAGAGAGAGAAAGAAGGAGGGACAGAGAAGGAGGAGGACTAGTGTCTTTGGTGTTTTAACTCTTATGCTTGGGGTTTGGTCTCTCTATCTATGAGACCTTATTCTTTGGTCATTGCATACCGGTAATCTATATTGAGGAATTTTTGCTAGGTTTTTCCCAGGATAAATTGTTGTGTACCTTGTGATTGTGTTTCTTTCAGTGATCCTCTTTATGTTGTTATTATGAAAATGTATTAAATATTAATCAAGTTGGAACCTAAGCTATGGCAGCATAGAAAACTTAACATGGTATCAAAGCTAGCCTGAAAAGAGCAGCTTTCATAAGGTAAATCTCTCTCTCCTTCTCCGGACAAGAAAAATAGATTTTTCTAAAAAGTGGAACTTTTGAGTTCAAGTGACATAGGGAAGTACGCCCCTCCTAGGCTCATCTTTTGGCACCAAGATCGAATTTTTTCAGTGGGCAGATCCTGAGAAAGTCAAGCCCTAGTTTGGCTTGAAACTAGAAAACCAGAAAAAACATAAACAAAACCAAAAACTGCAGTCCAGGATCTGGCAAGTCCAAAATTTGGATTCTTCAAAAATTGACTGTACCATCATACTTGCCTCAGTCAAGCGCATCTTTTGGTGAGTGAAGTTTTCATTTCTGATAAATTTTCATTTTTTGTCATTTTTATCTCCAGGACAAGATGTCTCCAAGCACTAAGCTTGATGAAAAGTTGGAAGGCATAGAAAACTTTCGTGCTTGGAAATACATAATAGGACTCATTCTAGAAGAGAATGATCTTGAAAAGTTTATCAAGGGAGTTGTGTTGGATCCTGAAGAAGATGAAGCAAAAGAAAAGTACAAGAAAGACATGATTAGAGCCAAGAGGATCATAGTTGATTCAATCAAGGATCACTTGATTCCTCAAGTATCCTCTAAGGATACACCTAAGGAGATGTTTGATGCCCTATCAGGAATGTATGAAGGAAGAAACATAAACCGAAAGATGAACTTGAGAGCCCAACTTAAAAGTACAAAGATGAGCAAGGGTGAATCTATCCATGAATACTTCACAAGGCTCTCTCAATTCAAAGAACAACTAAAAGCAATTGAACACGAGATTGATGAAATTGAACTAGTAATGACCGCTCTCAATGGTCTTACTAGACCATGGAACTCCTTCATCCAGACAATCTGTGCAAGGAAGGAAAGCCTAAAATTTGATATCCTATGGGAAGAATGTGTTCAAGAAGAAGCTAGAGTAGCTAACCGAGAAGCACTACTTAGAGATGATGGCCATGCTCTAGCTACTCATACCAGAATACGAAAAGGAAAGCATCATTTCAAAAAGGAAACTCATAAGGGGTCTAATCCATATAAGAAGTTTCAAAAGAATAAAAAGGAAGATTACAAGCAGAAAGATTTCTCCACTTATCAATGTTATCATTGTGATAAGATAGGACACATTGCCAGAAATTGTCCGACAAAACAAGAAGAATATAAGAGGAAGAATAACAAAAGGCATCATGCGAACTTAGCAAAAGAAGAAGAAGAAGAAAAATAACCTCCCAGGAAGTTAGCAAAAGAAGAGGTTGAAGAATATGTTCTCTAGAAGATGTATCTGTCGTTAGAGGGTGGCCTATATGAACTGAGAGGTCACTCAGAAGCAGCCTTGATCCTTGATCAAGATCTTCCTATGCACTTATGGGATGAAGCAGCAAGGAAAGCAGTATATGCCCAGAACAGAATACCCCATAGTGTACTTAGATTCAAGACCCCTGAAGAAATGTTCACAGGCAAGAAACCAGAGGTAAGTCACCTCAAGATATTTGGTTGTCCAGTGTTTGTTCATATACCGAAAGAGAAAAGAACCAAGTTGGATCCTTCCGGAAAGAAAGGAATATTTGTTGGGTACTGTGAGGTCTCCAAGGCCTTCAACATCTATATATTGGGTTACCATCATATGGAAATTAGCAGGCATGTAACCTTTGATGAAGATGCAACTCTCAAGAAGTCGAGAAAGTGCCAGCCTGAAGAAACATATGAAGAAGCTATAGCTCCCAGAGCCACAAATCACTTGAAAGAAGTTGCACCTTCTCATGATGATGAGATTCCAAAAGAAGATGATATGTTGGAGCCCCAAGAACCTCCCCTCATGAATATCTCCCACAAGAGAAAGCCAGCTTGGATCAATGAGGTTATTCAAGAAGCATAAAGGTATGGTGCTCCAGAAGGCTCCACAAGGAAGAGCAAGAAGCCAAAGCCATTTCTTAGTTATGTGGCTTTGATGTGTGATCTTGTAGACAAAGAACCTACTTGTTTTGAAGTAGTTGTTCAAAATAAAGAATGGGTAGAAGCTATGATGGAAAAATACCAATCCATAATGAAGAATGATGTATGGGAAATAGTTCCCAAGCCAGAAGGCAAAAGTGTGGTATCTTCCAAATGGATCTACAAGATAAAACATACAGCCGATGGAAGTATTGAGAAGTACAAAACCATATTTGTGGCCCGTGGATTCTCTCAAAAGGAAAGAATCGATTATGAAGATAAATTTGCTCCTATAGCAAGTTACACTTCTATCAGAACCATCATGGCACTAGCAGCCAAGACAGAATGGAAGTTACACCAGATGGATGTGAAAACAACCTTCCTAAATGGTGTCATTGAAGAAGAAGTGCACGTAGAACAGCCACAAGGTTTTGAAGTCGAAGACAGAAGAACACATGTCTGTGAATTGAAGAAGGCTCTGTATGGACTGAAGCAAGCTCCAAGAGCTTGGTATGGAAGAATCGATAGTTTTCTAACGAGCTTGGGATTTACCAAAAGAAAGGTTGATCCTAACCTTTACTTCAAGGTTATGGATGATGAACCCATCATATTGTTGTTGTATGTGGATGACTTATTCCTGACAGGTAATGAGAAGCTAATCTCAGAGTGTAAGAAGAAGCTCGCTGCAGAATTCAAGATGAAAGACCTTGGCTTGATGCATTTTTTTCTAGGTCTTGAGGTATGGCAGAGCCCAGAAGGAATCTTCCTTAACCAAGGGAAGTATGCAGTGGAAATCCTGAAAAGGTTTGACAAGTTGGAATGTAAAGCCATGGCCACACCCATGGATACACACTTGAAGGTGTTGCTTGATGCTTCGTCAGAATTTGTGGATGTGACACTATACAGATAGATCATTGGTTCATTGATGTATCCGACGAATACCCGACCAGATATATGCTTTGTTGTGAACACTTTGAGTCAGTATCTGGTTGAACCCAGACATGTTCACTTGGTAGCTGCAAAGCATGTGATGAAGTACCTAAAAGGTACAACAAACTATGGTCTTAGTTATACTAGAGATCATGACTTCATACCGTATGGTTATACAGATTCAGATTGGGCAGGAAGTGTCTTAGATAGAAAGAGCACTTTAGGAGGATGTTTCAATATGGGGTTAGCCATGATCTCATGGCTAAGCAGGAAGCAGTCCAGTGTTGCTCTCATCACTGCAGAAGCGGAATATATTGCAGCTTATTTTGCCAGTTGTGAAGCCATATCGTTCAAAGGTTGTTATCAGATCTATTCGATCTGGAGATGGATGCTACCGTGATTCTATGTGATAACCAAAGCTGCATGAAGATGACAGAGAACCCTGTGTTCCATGATAAGACAAAGCACATAGAAATCTGGTACTTCTACATTCGTGACATGGTGCAGAAGGGAGCTATAAAGCTCCAATATGTGAGCACAGATGAGCAGGTTGCAGATGTGTTGACTAAACCTCTGTCTTGTGTGAAGGTTGAACACTTTCGAGACAAGCTTGGTGTTGTCCATAAGGACTTCCCTCGAAAGGGGGAGTAGTATCGATACTATGGAATCTTGATCACAACAGGTAGCTCAGTTGGGATTGATTATCCTTAGACTTGATCCTGTAATTCCAAAATGAAGGATCATCTTAAATATTGATCTTGATGGACTTGATCCCGTAATTCCGAAAGGAAGGATCGCTAAGATGTTGATGTTGGGATTGATCATCCTTAGACTTGATCTCGTAATTCCGAAAGGAAGGATCGTCTTAAATGTTGATGTGGAAGGACTAATCATCCTTAGACTTGATCCCGTAATTCTGAAAGGAAGGATCAACTTAAATGTTGATGTGCAAGGACTAATCATCCTTAGACTTGATCACGTAATTCCGAAAGGAAGGATCATCTTAAATGTTGATGTGGAAGGACTAATCATCCTTAGACTTGATCCCGTAATTCCGAAAGGAAGGATCGTCTTAAATTTTGATGAGTAATGGACTTGATCACGTAATTTCAAAAGGAAGGATCATCCAGAATGTTAGTAGTGGACTTGATCCCGTAATTCCGAAAGGACGGATCGTCCAGAATGTTAGTGGTGGACTTGATCCCGTAATTCCGAAAGGATGATCGTCCAGGATGTCAGTGGTGGACTTGATCCTGTAATTCCAAAAGGAAGGATCGTCCTGTGTATGTACGTGTTAGCTATGATTAGTATTGGTAACTCCGCAAAGACTTGATCCGGTAATTCCGAAAGAAAGGATTGTATGAGTACCATAGAGGTGTTGTCCATGATCTTGTAATTCCAAAAGGAAGGATCATGTTGGTTGTTGTTACACCTACCCTAGCTGATGTTGCTCCAGCCTTGAGCTGTTGATGATGATGTCACATGTTGTTGTTGTTGTTCCAAATTTATGTTGATGAGCCAGCCTCGTGGTATTGTTGTTGTTGTTATTCCATCCTTGTGTTGATGAGCAAGACTCGTGCAGTCGATGCTAGTAATGTATCAATTTTTATGCAGACGACGATGTTCCATACTGCAGATGATGATGCCCCAGTCCCATGCTGCAGATGATGATGTTCCATACTGCAGATGATGATGCCCCAGTCCCATGATGCAGATGATATTCCAGTTCCATGCTATATATGATGATGTTCCAACAGATGATAATGATGCTCCAACTCCATGTTGTTGATGATGCTCCAGTTCCATGCTGCAGATGATGATGCTCCAGCTCCATGCTGCTGATAATGTCACTGCAGATGATGATGCCCCAGTTCCATACTGTAGATGATGATACTTTAGCTCTGTACTGAAGATGTTGATGATGATACTTTAGCTTGACACTCTAGATATGTGCTGAAGATGATGATGTTGTTCAAAACTTCTGATGCTCTATAGATGTACCAGACAATGTTCCAAAAGATGATGTTGATGATGCCTCCTCTCTCTCCTTCCGATGATGTTGTGTCGAGCCACACCAGTTGTTGTTGTTGTCAGTAGATTACCCTTCTTGTTAAGGGGGAGTGTTGAAATAATGTAACTTCGATGAATATTCTACTTGTACTTCGCATTATTATTATTCCTCCTTCGGGAGATGTAGGTAAACCCTCTGTTGTAAGTCGGGTCAATAGCACCCTGAAAAGAATAATATAATTATTATTGTGGGATTTCCTAGGTAGGTCGGCCCTGTTAGTTAGGCAGGTCGGCCCAATTAGGGAAAATGTCAGTTGGGAAGATCAGTATAAATAGGGAGGCGCCCTCCCTCATTTGTACACACTCACACACACTTGTGTTGCGCAAGAGAGAGAAAGGAGGGACAAAGGAGGACTAGTGTCTTTGGTGTTTTGGCTCTTATACTTAGGGTTTGGTATCTCTATCTATGAGACCTTGTTCTTCGGTCATTGCATACTGGTAATCTATATTGAGGAAGTTTTGTTGGGTTTTTCCCTTTAGGGTTTTCCCACTATAAATTGGTGTGTACCTTGTGATTGTGTTTCCTTCAGTGATCCTCTTTATGTTGTTATAATGAAAATGTATAAAATACTAATCAAGTTAGGACTTAAGCTATGGCAGCATAGAAAACTTAACACAAAGAGGTGGAAATTCCCACCGTTTTCTCTCTTGCTCTTCCACCAAACCCGAGTCATTGTCGTTAGATTAAATTCATGTAAGATTTGTTGAATATTAATAAGAGGAAATTATTGTAATGTTACAATTTCCTTATGTATGATAGAAGTCGAGTTATTATTTATGCTCGATTATTTTATCTAGAATAATAGATGAGACTCAAATGTATTCCCTCGAATGTGCTTTGCATCTGCATATGTCGTCCTTTGAATGAATGCCTTCAAATATATGTAGAAGGTGTTGTGCATAGGCTAAATTGTGTGTTATGTGTTGCCGCCAAATTCACACNGCATCTGCATATGTCGTCCTTTGAATGAATGCCTTCAAATATATGTAGAAGGTGTTGTGCATAGGCTAAATTGTGTGTTATGTGTTGCCGCCAAATTCACCCCTGAAGTCATGTGGCATAAATCTTCAAGCCACTAGATGCAACCTTGGGGGAAAGCTAGAGCCAAGTGCTATCACCTGATACTCAACTCCATCTAGGATAACTCCTAGCGAATCCAAGGGGGGTGGTCCCCAATAAAGAAAATATATGGTTTCTAATCTAAGAAAGAAACAAAAAGTTTAATCTAGACTTAAAGTGATATGAAAAAAATGAACAGCAGACTTCTACAAATAAAATTATATCAACGACATTTGAGATTTAAAGCATCATTCACGACATTGTAGAATTGATTTAAACATGAAATAAAGTGTGGACCAATCCCGATGAGTGAAAAAGTGTTGTTGTTGTGTCGAGAATGTATTGCAGTTGTCTCATTGTAAATTTTAGATTTATTAATGTGTGGACTTGTTAGAATTGTTGTGCCATCTAGATCATCAAGCAATGAGTGCAATCAGATTCTTAATTATTATGCAGTGAAGAGGAATGAATTATACAAACTGAACAAATCAAATCTCACAAGAAATAGACAAGTATTGCTCAGAGAATTACAGTATTATCTTCATTAAAGAATCCAGTGTTACAATAGTGTTACATAAGGAAGAATTTGAATCTACCAACTAACTCTAACTGTATCTGACTGCATGGCTAACTAAAGATTTCTAAATCACTATCTAAGTCCAAGTAAGTTAACTCTAGATGTCTAATTCAGTCAATCCATTAGTTATAATCAATTAAACCAGTCTAACTGCAGTGGTAGGTGAGAAGTAGGTGAGAACTAGTGCCTTCCCACATGCAGCCATGCATAACTAGCGCTAACTGAACTGGAGTAGAACTAACTGAATGTGACTGCAGAGTAACTAAGCTTAACTAGTTACCAACTCCCAACAACTGAAAGAGGTTGGTGTCGAGACTCCCAGTGGCTCCTAAAATGTAGGGATTGGCCTAGGAGGCGCCTAAACTGATGCATGCAAGTGCAGTCAGTCTCAGTTAGCCTCTATCGGTGTTCCCCATATTCTAGTGGCTGGTACATGTGGCCCCATTAGGCCAAGTGGACCCAATAATTAATAAAAGACTCCTAAGTTAGGCTAAAATAATCTAATAGATAGTTTGGTCAAGGGAGGATTATAAATCCTAACAGGATTAAGGTGTGGGTTAATTGTGGGTTTGACCCAATAAGGCAAGCTCTTTTTTGAACTGAGTGCTAAAGCAGTGTTACCAAGTGTCCAACGAGGCGAGGTATAACCTACTTGGAGTAGTCCCCTGACTCTGTGGTAGTCACTCTTTGCAACCTCCCAAATTCTCAAGAACAGGTTTTATATGGATTTTCCTATTATTCTAGTCATTCTTGTCCCTTTCTGGTGCAATCAGCTGATCAAACAAGCTGCAGCGATGCGAAGCATATGGGGAAGGAACCTTGGTTTATTTTAGTAAAGCCAAATGTGGAGTTGTTTAAGCAATTCACGACTGAGAATCTCTTTTCCCTTTTCGAGTAATTCGGGAATGCACAATCGAGTTCATTTTATTTGCAAAATAAATGAGATAGCATAAAGAAAAGAACAAAAGCAAATGTAAAATGTTTAATCAATCCTACCTACAAATCGCTTTCCGATGCCTCTTACTCGACCAAGCTCTTTCGGTAGACACCGTAAGTCGGGAAAGCGTAGGGGTTAGTAATTCTTTTTTTGATTTTGTATAAAATAAAAAAGGAAAAATTAAAGCAACTAATCTAACAAGTCAAACCAAAAAAGAGAGACAACACAAATCCCCAAATGGGGATGGGGTGCAAGCACTATGGCAGCCCACCCACTCTCTTTATTATGATGGTTACAAAGTAAAATCTCTTTTTGGGATATTCGTGATCTCTATAATTGAGATCAACGAGTTTACAAGTCTTTATTCAAAAAATGTGAATAGAGAGAAAGGGAATGAAAGAAAGGGGAAGGTAGGGAGATTTCGGTTCGCTTAAAACTTCAATTTTCGGGCAACATGCCTCTCTGCCTATCCTTCAAAATGAAAAAAACGGCAAACAATGTTGATTAGAAAATGGCCCCAAATGCTACAAAAATCTCTAAGTTAAAAGATTAAAAAAATGCAAAATTTAACCAAGGCAAGCTAGAAAGCTTGCCTTCTTAGGATCTTTACTTGCTCTTTTGGAACAAGCAAATCAAGCTCTAAATTAGCCAAATATAATCTTTAAAACTCTTAAGCAATCTACTTTCACTAGCTTTTAGATCTACTTGAATAAACTTAGTAAAAAGCAGATTTACTTTAACCAGATCTAAACTTGAAATTTTGAATTTAATCGATTCAGATCTAGTATATCATTTGATCTATTTATATTAAATCTTTAAAAATGTAGATCTAAACTACCAAAGGACAAGTGATCGAGAAAAGATTAGAACTATGAATCAGAAGAATTAGAACCACAGTTTTGATAAGAAATAGCAAGCATAAAGAGACGTCTTCTTAGTGGTGTCGGTGAGATTCTGCTTCTTCTTAGTTTGCTTGAAGAATAGTAGAGCTAGCATGCTCATCCACTCCTCCAGCTTAGGCAACATGTCATACACTTCATAAAACTTGCAGGGATCAAATGTCAGTGCAAAAATAAAAGATACTTTAAAAGATATGTATTCAAACAAGAAAATCATATATTTCTTAGCATTCTTCTACCCATGACAATAAAAAGACAAACATACAAGTATTACCTTCTATCCTACTGAAATACAATTTCCTCCATAGGCCAGTGATCCCAAACAAAATACAAGCTTAACAAAATGTAATTACCTCAAGAATGCACAAGCATCATGTATCCAAACCACCATTGACAACACTAGGCTAGCCTCCAAAGCCTTTTATTAAATATAAAACTCAAAATGATTACAAGAATTTGCAGCAAAGGTTCCACCTTCTGATGCTTTACAATGGCAAACTTCCTTGTTTAAATAGAAAACCAGGAGCCAGGGGGCGCATTTGCTAACTTTAAATGACTGAGGGCGAATTTGAGTTTGAGAGGGAATTAATCCCTTGATTTGGGCGAGTTAGAGGGAGTTACACTCAAGAAAAATGCGCCAACTCTCAAGAGGTAGGCGGAACCCCTCTTCTCCAACACATACTAGATGGCTGCCACACAAGCTAATGCACCCCCTTCTATGGAGAAAAACGCCCTCTTAATCTAGCAAAGTCATACTGATTAGATTTGATGCCTATAGACTGGATTTGATGTCCAATTAACTCCTTTTAATTGCCAGTTAACTTCCCTAAACTCGGGACATGTCCCAAACATCTTTCCACTAATTTAGGAATTTGTCTTTTTCCTTTATTTTCCAATTTTTTTGTATTTTTTTCATTTTCCAAGAAAATCAATTTTCATGAGAAATAATTGAAAGTTTCCTCTCAAAAGTAGGTTAAGAGGTTAAGTGGTTGCTCTGAGTTAAGAAACGAGCACCCCCATGGAAAATTTCGCCTCCTAATCACACTTTTACATCTTTTACAAATTTTTTAATTAAAACATTAAAAAATCTTTGTTTTACAGGAAATTTTTATTTTTGCAAAACAGAAAAATAAACCTAGGGGGACCTAGCACATGTCCATATGACTCAAAAGTAATGTCTAACATGGTAATATACATTGACACATGAACTTTAAAAACCTCCTAAGGCCTAATCACCAAGACGACTACCTCGTCTTTGGAGTTTGAGTGAAAAACTCGAAAATTATAAGTCGTTTATTCAACAACATATAATTAACAAAGAAAAAACACTCTAGGCTAGTCGAATTGATGTCTAGGTCCTAGGAAGCCAAGTTCTTTACAAAAATTCAACATGCTAGCACATTTTATTACAATATCCCCGCGAGGTTTGAACATGTGATAAAAAAAAAGGGCCACTAAAGGCCTGATGGACTTCTGAACATATAATATTTTCAACTTTGCCCGCTCGCTTGAAAGTCCAACTGAGTGCAACTCAAGTGGTGACACTATGTATTGGTTGAAATGGTTGTTGAAGGCTGCTAGAATGCCTATACACATACTTCAAAGGGAAATCGAATACCTTTGTTATCAATCAACACAAGATATTTGTTAGATGGAACATGCTTGAATGATATAAAGTTATATTTATATGCGATAAACTTAAATTATGTATATATGATATAAACTCAAAACTATTTAGAAATTAATACTATATATCATAGAATATATACATAATACATTTCATAACCTTAAATCATGTATAGCTTGATGGGTTAGCTCGAGTGGTTCACTACTGTGAATTGCAAACAAGAGGTCATAAAGAAAAGTTCCTAACCTTGTTGCCTCTGTAAGTATTGTGGGCCTCACTCCATGTCCCTGTCGGATTAGGTTGCCAAAACCACAATCAAATTATTTACCCCATGTACCATCCCAGAAATTAGGGGAAGTCCTTGAAGAGTCTCCCATGATGTGCATTTTGTCAAAAAATAAATAAACTTAAATTAGATATTGTATAAACGTGTATATTGGTTTATATATATTCTATAAACTTATACATTAGTTTATATATATTCTATAAACTTATATATTAGCTTATATATTTGTAAAATTGTAGTGTTAAAATTTAATATTTTTTCAGAACTTTATAGAAGTTATTTTGTTTATTGAAAATAGTTAGGGATGGCAAGCCTACCACATGACCTTGAAGGAAATCAAGTAAATTGCTTTGCTTGGGTGATTGGCAAGACAACAAACAATCAAGTAGAATCCTTAGCCCTCAATCAAGGTCTCCCGATAGCAAAAAATTCGCAATTAAAGGATATTATAGTTTAGGGATTCAACAATAGTTACAAGGCACGTGGTCTTCCATTCCCTCCCCCATAATCTAGATCTCAACAAAATCGTGTCAAGGATCAAAAGTCCCTCAGCTTCCTTTGATTCCTTAGAGTTCCTTCAAATCCGTAGAAGATTGAATTCAATCACTAATGAAATGGCCAAAAGTGTGTCAAACTCCTTATGGCATAGTGGACAAAGTGGGGGATAAGGAATGTTGCTACATACCCTAAGTATCAACCACCTTCGCACTATGAGTTTAACCAACATAGATCCATCTTAAACCTGAATCTAGAAAGCACTGAGAGGGATCCAATTTCTTTAGGTGTAAGTTTTTTTATCTTCAATTTTTAAATGTTTATAAAAAACTACACCTCAAACATTTTGATCCCTTTAGTGGTAAATCTGGGTTTAACACCGATCTTTTAATTACTTTTCATTTAGTTTTATTATTTGGTGAATTGATTTTGGATTGAGTGGACACTATATAAATATATGAATCCACAATACAATCTTTTTTATTTTATTTTTTTTATTTATGTCGGTTAACATAATGTTTTTTTTATGTCGGCTAACATAACATGACTACTGTGACAGGATCTCCCCCATACTGGGCTGAGAGCACCTCGCTTCTCTCAGTGCAATTAATGGTATGAAAAAGTGGCAATGTAATCGCATGCATCCAACAGTTAATACTCCCCATATGACCGTCCCTTTCACGTAGTATCGAACAAGCAAAGGGTAATGAAGCCTGTGGCGATAAGATAGTTGAAGGCTTCTGGTTTTAACCTCGCCCAACATCATTTTGAATCTAGTATGGCTCTTCGTCATCAAAGAATTTCTAGAAAATTCAAATCAAGTTCAAGGAAATAACAGCTCACATTCTTGCTAAATGAGCTCACGACTATAGTATTTCTTGTGCATCCCTTTTCTTTCAATCTCAAAGTACTCACCTCTCATGTTGGTGGATTTCACGGGGCGCCAAGGCCCATGTATCTCTGGTAGCATTTTATAGATAGAGAACAAATAAAATATGGTTGAAAGTGAAAAGGAACAACGTTCTAGCGCATATCTAGTCCACTCTGTTACTAGCTCTAAGTTGGATAGCTGGTGGCAAGGGATAAACTTTTGTTAGATTTTTATCATTCAAGCTAGTATTATGATCTTAGGATCTTTAACTGAGCGAATAACATGCACAGCAATAAAACACAACTACCACACAAGAGACAAGAGACAAAGAATTTTCCTCGAGGAAACCATAAAGGAGAAAACCCCGCAACTTCCTCAGAGATAGAATCAGCACCAATGGCAGTAGCAAAACCCAAAAACATAAAGATGATCTCCATAGCTTCTGTCTCTCTCTCTCACACTGAGAGAGCTTCTCCTCTCTCACTCATGCGCCCCAATGAGTGAGTGTGTGTGTCCTAAATAGAGACACTATTTATATTCTTCCGTTCACTTGGAACCCACTCCATCATGTCAGCCTCACTTAACAATTACTTACTAGAGTCGACATCTCTAGGAGTGTCTAATAACCCTAGTGCCTCACAACTTGTGGGGACTTTGCCTCCTC
>LPNX010455432.1:113716-124781 GCA_001517045.1 Pseudotsuga menziesii | reverse complement strand
CTCTCTATGATCACACTTTTAAGAACGTTGATGTTTCCCTTTTAATTTCTCACTGTCACGCCCTCTTCTGGGACTGTGTGGCTCTTGTAAATTGCAGCAGAGAGAATTAATTTGAACCAATGGAACTCCTGTAGCAAATATATGGTGAATATGGGTTCTAAAATGCCTGTAGCATCCCAATAAATTTCCAGCTGACTGCTCCCAAAATACTCCACGCTGTCCCAACAAATTTCACGCCTTGTATTAGGAGCCCAGAATTTGCATGAATGGATTTCACGTTGCTTGCTCTGAATTTCTGATCAATTTCTTGAATGTCTTGCTTTGCATTTCCTTCAGAGAGAAGCCATAATTTCAATATGATCCAGCTGAAAAAAAACTTTCCAGATCTTAATTTCAATATGATCCAGCTGAGGGTTTGAAAAGGAACGGCTCTTGCAAAAGAAAAACTTTCCACGCTAAAGAAATTTCCACGCTGCAAAAAAAATTTCCTCTGCTGTCACAATAAATTTCCTCAATTTCTGCGAGCTGCTCCACAAAACATATTTCCCAGTGAGGCTGTCCCAAAATATTTCTGCGGCTGCCTCAGACATAAAAAAAAAAAAACTCAGAACTCCATCGAGATTTCCAAGCTTGCTAAAAAATATCCACGCATACTCCCACGAAAATTTCCTATATCTTAATGCAGCCCGTGAATATGAAAGCAGTCCGTGAATTTCCATATACAGCACGGAAAAAAAAATTATTCAGCTCTAAATTCCCCCTTTCTTAAGTTGTCAAATGTTCAAATATTTATATGAAATTTAAGATGATTCGTTTCCTTAACTTAATGAATATGTTTGTTAAATTTTAATTTTGGATGAAACTTTTCCTAGAGTTAAGGAGTTCTAAAAATTATTTTTAATTTAAAAAGAAATTTATTAAAATGTTTTATTTATTTAAAACTTTTTTAATATTTGAATTAGACTTTTCATGTTTTATTGAGTTATTATTATATATATTTTTAATATAAAATTTTTATCTATTCAACTATTTTAAAACTTTTTATTTATTAAAACCCCCCCCTTTTTTTTTAAAAAAATATTTGATTCATTAACAAAACTTTTTAATTAAAAAATTTATTTATTATTAACCTTAAAATATTGACCACTCTCCAGAAAGTTCAGGGCTTTTGCCATTGTCCCAAGGCCTCCAAGGGCTTCAGACTTGGGCTTGGGCAAAGTCAAAAGGTCTCCTCTTGACACAGACAACCACTAACCAAACACTAACCCTCAGGGGCTCCACAAGGGACACCAAGACTTAACTGTTGGCATCAATGACCAGACATTGTTGGCATCAATGACAACCTAATCAACACTTTGTCTCCTCCGCCCAACAGGAGGGTAACACAATGGTGGGGACTATTGCCCCGACTTACAATGACTCACCTAGGGTCGACTTCACTAGGATAGTCTAATAACCCAAGGGCCCCATAATGTGGGGACTTTAACCCTTGACCAATAGGAGGGATACCCACAATGACTTGACATGACTTTCTCATTATAGAAACTTCCCGGAATAAACATCGGGGTATGACATGACTCAAATACATTACAATACATCCCGGAATGAACATCGGGTTACAATAGATAAGAAATACAAGTGAATACATTCCGAAGTTACAATTACATCAACAACTTTCACAATATAAATAACGTTGAAGTCGAAAAGGAGGCTATATTTTGTGGGATTCTAGGAATGATGGCGTCACACAATCATGCCAATGGATGTGTTCATTGTGATCATTCTGAAATACAAAGGGCAATTCGATGTTATGAATGGCATAATGATGACTGTCAAGAAAGTTATGGGTTATGAGATGGGAAGCATGGACGAAAGAGTGGGAGCTAAACAATGCTAAGAAGACAAAGGCAACAAGGAGACAGTTGATTCAAATAAAATCCCAACTTGATGAGCATAAGGAGAAACTAGAGGAGGAAGTTGCCAAGATAAGAAAACTCCAAGACAAAGTCCTCCATCTTGAATTGGAACAAGGGCCAAGTTTTGAGGAACTCAAGAGCTCAATCTCCCATGAAGTATTTGTTGGAACACCCCAAGTGGTTGTAATGGAAGAGGACAAAATGGAACAAAAGCTTGAGCACAAGGACAGTAAGATCCTTCCTATTTGGCTTCACTAGCAAGTCAGAAGAGACCTAGACTTCATGGGTTGGTTTAATTTGCTCTATTAAATTATGATGTTTTGTAAATTTTCCTTATTATTAAGACAATATGTAAGATTGTATACCAATCATAGTATGAATTTAAGGAAGATAGTAGATGAGGATGGAAACTCTAGTGTTAGTATCTTGGACATGGCCCTCTTCTTTGGACTATTTTGGACTTATGTTTGTCTAAATTTTGTAACTCTTGGTTGTAAAGTAAGGCCGCAACCCTTTTTTATTATTAATATAATCAGTGATTGTTCCTATTAAAAAAAGGAAGTTGTATAATTTAAAATAAATTCTATCAATTGGGTCTAGTCTGAGCGATTGACAAAGAGAAGTGTTATCCTCGCCACCTAGGATCATTTCTCACGAGTCACAAGTGATATGTTGAGCTCTTAATGAGCATATTGTTGTCTCGACCTTAAGCCCTGAATAATCCAATTTACCCAAGGTACCATCCTTGAAATGAGGGGAAGTGCCCGATGTGTTTCCCTAGGATATGTATTTCATAGAAAATAATAAATAAATAAATTTAAGTTATATAATTAAAAGTTTTATTATTATTTATATTTTTTTTATATTTTTCAAACAAATTCTAATTTAATTAGTCCTTTAAGTTTTCATTTTTTAAGTTTTGTTAAAAAATTGCTATCGGCATTATTCATTATAATTAAGTTTAATTTTGTTTTTAAAATATTTTTAGATGTACAATACTGCCACTCCCAACCTATTGTTCCCTACAAATATGGGCAAAACTTCTAGCCACTACAAACACTCATACCCTCATTCCCAAAGTTCCCATGTTCCAAAAAACTTGTGCAACATATATTATTAGTTATTACTTGAACAACATTGAACAGCACAATATCTAAACTGGTTTTAACTTTTCAATAAGAGGTTTGCAATATTAGTAGCACTCTTGTCCACTATTGAGAAGTCATGCACTGAAAGACCACACTACATGCTGACACACCATGAACATTTGTAAATGACATATTTTTAACATTTTTCCAACCATTCAATAAAATAGTACCCCATACTTGGCTTAAAATCTTGTAAACCATCCTAAAGCTCTCTGCATTCTAGATGTTTCATTGTCTAGTAACACGGTTCTAATTTTCTCATACCTAGGGCTCTTGTGTAATGTCTCCCAAAAATACCCCCAAAAAATTTATTAAGGGTCTTTGTAATGTCGTAAATCACATGTACGTAAATTAACTTCAGCACTGATTACTAGTTTGATTTTCCTATCGTGCCTAGGTAAATTAACTTCAACACTGGTTAAATATGTGATGCTTTTCCATGTTTGTACTTCTTATATTTTGATCATTCCTCTATGGCTAATAGAGAATATGGTGTCGTTTTTTGATCCAACGTATGTCTTTTACTTTCATTATGGACTTGACTAGCCTACATGTATAAGATTGTTTCTTAGTACATCTAGCGCTTTTATATGTGTATATGTATTGTAATAGCACATCGCCTATCTCGTTTCTTGATGTCATAATGGTTTACAAGTTTAAAGACCTGATTACATGGACTAATTAGTTGCCCATTTGGATTTGTGTTTTATGTATGAATTATGTCTTCTTGAGACAACATTCTCCCATGTATGGTTCTTGGCCCATGGATGGCCTGAGTTTACTTAGCGTTTTTGCTAATGTACATTTTCATTTTCCTTATTGCAGGTTTACCATACCTTCATTGCTATGGGGTCTCATTATTATTGTGAAGCTAAACTCATGCTCTTAATCTCTTAAAAGGCACATTATATGTAGTACTCTATCCACATGATGGTTGGACACAATGAAGATTATGGGTTTTGGTCAATGTTTTAAGTACCAAGTTTGATGATCCACTCATGAACTTATAACTCGACTTCATAACCTCCTAGAAGAAAGTTAATTTCAAAGGATATCATTGTTTGCTTTATGATTTGCATGATCCACTTAACCTTCCCTATCGTATGCTTTTCTATGGTTTCGTTGCACTTTTATACAGCCCATCTGAAGGGCAGATGTTTCATGGTTATTTGGCTTCCACGTTGACAAGCAATTAATTGGAGTAATGTAGCTTTTGGTGGCTTTTTCCCAAGCCAGCAACGCGAAGGTTTCATTTGGTGTTTTTGTTGTGTAAGAAGAGGGAGACAAAGGGTTTACCTTTCCCAACACTCTGCTCACACATTTTGCTCTGTTGTAGCTCACAATATGGGTTCTATTAGCTCTGTAAGGTTTGGGTGAGGACTATGTTGCACTTTCAACATGTTTTTGGAGGTTCTCAAATAATGGAGGATGGTTCTTGCGTGTCGTTTTGCCTGGCAACGTGTCTTCTCCCAAGTAAAGCGTTTTACAGTTGTTTTCTGCTCAAATATAGTTTATTATGATTTTGGATTTGTAAGTTGACTGTAATCTGCATTCTTATTGCAGGTGTTGAAGGCTTGGACATGAGGGTTTTAGACTGAATTGTCTAGCGTGATCCTAGGTAAGCTCATGGCTTTCTCTGGGCCATCTTCCATCCTAGGAAGTGATGGTGTTTGTAATAATATTCTTAGTTTAGTTTTTGACTGTTGTTTTTGTTCTTATTTTTAATGTGGCAAACGCCTAGTCTGGGGTTTGCAACGCCTCCATGGAGAGACAAGAGTTTGAGGCGTGTATTTAATGGGTTCCATCCCTTGTAGTAGGGGTATTTAGTTTTTATGGAACTATTGTGGATAGTATGGAATGTATTTTTCCCTACGGGGTTTTTAACCAAGACAAATTGATAAAAGTTGGTCAAGTTTCATCTACATATGATTCCTATCTGTTTATTAATGAAATGATCTTCCCAATGGGTGTACATTTTTGGATACAACGTGAGTCTCAGCCTCCACGATTTATTGTTCTGTGTTTTGAAAAGGAAGAAGCCCTAGAGGTGTTTATCATCCTGAATATGTCCAATTTCTGAGTGATTGAATTTGTTTTGGTTTCTATATGTTACTGAATGTATGTATGAAAGGCTAGCTGAAAAAGAATTTGTGTGGTAAATCTCTGTACTTTGTTTTTGGTTTAATTCTGAGTATTAAACGTTCTGGTTACGAGATTCAATCCTTAATCTGAGACACGTCGTTGATTGACTATCTCCTATGGGAATTGATCCTAGGGAGCGTGGTGTTTATCAGCGTTGCCTTGATTTGGGAAAACATATGACCATGACCTGGCCTTAATAGGATTCGATCCCTGACTTAGAAATGTTAAAGATAACGCAGCTATGAGACCCATTATCAGGAAGGATGGTACCCTAGTCAGTTAACTAGGGTTCCTGGTCAATAAACCAGGCAGAGTAAGTCCCTAGAAGGTATCCTAGGGCCCCCAGTAGTCTCTTGGGGTTCTTGGTCTGGGAACAAGTAGGTTGATGCCATGGTGTTACGCTGCGCCTGTACCCAACGCACCTTCAGATATGCCCCAGGGAGAGAGACATTTTTCGACCAGGAGGGGTGTTATTCAGTAGTGGTGGTCATGGTCGGGCCCTTTGGTCCTTCCTTTAGGAGTACTATGGCTTAATGGCACTGCTGACTACCCTTTGTTGGGGTTTTTAATCCTAGGGTTGGTTTTTGAGGCTCCTAGGGGTTGGTCACTGGTTCACATCAACCCACGCCATGTTTGCTTGCTCTGGTGTCCTTTGCTTCAGCCAAGACATTGGTCTCCCTTCACAGCCACCCCGAACACCCTCCTAGCCTTTCAGTAGCTAGCGGCTTCTCTCTTGGGTCTCCTTCCTCAAAGGACATCTCCTCCTCCCAGGCCATACATGCTACTGTGAAGGGGGGCGTTGAGGGATTTTACAGCATTTTCGGGGTTAGATGGGGCATGACGTCGTCCCTCCTGCTCACTCTAGCCTTTCATTCGGAATGATTCACTTATATTACTGGTTTTTGGCACCTAGGGGGAAAAATACCCTAGGTAGCCTATTATAAGCCTACTTTAGGCTATTTTATATTAATTTTTGTTATAATTTTAAGTTGACAGTTTATAATTTCCAATTGACTTTTTAAAGCATGTAGGCCTGGATATTTTGTAAAAGTGAGTGTGTGAGGCTATAAATATGTTGGACACACCAGGAACACTGAGGGGGGGGGTGAATCAGGGTGCGCAACTTTTATTACTTTTTTAATTTTAACAATCAACAACTTATTCAATATTATGCATTATCACATTATCAATATATCATCATCAACATTATTATCATCATCACATAAGAAGCATAGCATGATACACAGTACACCAGATTTTACGTGGAAACCCAAGTCCTGGGGGGGGAAACCATGGAAGCCTTTATAATAATAGTTTTCCTGCAACAACCCCATTATTACAATGAATTCAATTCTCTAGCTACAACTGGAAGAAGGTTACAACCCTGGAAGAGGAAAGAAGTTGCAAGGAAGAAACATAATATAGAATTGTATATTTATATAATGTAGAAGATGTATTACATACTAGGGCCCCAGTAATTTATACCGTGAATGGGGAAGAAAGGTGACTTTTAAGTCACCTCTTAGTTTATTACATTAATTGACATAACTTAATAATTAAATTTGGCTTTTGTTACATTGCCTTCCCCTTAAGGAAGCTTTGTCCTCAAAGCTTATTTGACGACAATGACTACGTTAACTGTCACAACGTCTCTGATGTGGATATCTGTATGGGTTGTTCCTGGCAGGTTTTGTCCTTCGTTCTATTTCGACTATGGGTTCAATTTTTCTGTTGTTGGGAGTGCCATAGGTAATTCTTGAAACACCTTGCGATGTTTTCAAATTAGCTCTTGTGTCTCTGGTTGTTTGTCCATATCTCTTTCACTTGTTAGAATCTCCATTTCTTGACATTGAGGTATGTACGTTGGTGTATCTTTCCAACGTAGCTTTTCCATCTGATGTGATGTAACTAGTTGTGTTGGAGGTGGTCGGAACCCATATAATTTGTGTGTTTTCCCGAACTCATGGAATTCAATAAAATGTTCTTGGTGATTTGCAGAGTATGTACCCAAGGTTTGTAACCATTGTATTCCTAATACTACATCGATTCCTCCTAGTGGTACCGCAAGGAAATCTGACTCTAAGTTATATTCTTGCATTTGTAACTTAACCTTGTGACATTTCCCCACGTTGTCAATCTTCTTGCCATCTACTACCATAACCTTCATGTTAGGTACTGGATGAATAAATAGGTTAAATACTTTAGCAAGGTTGACATTAACGAAGCTATGGGTGCTGCCAGAGTCAATGAGAACTATGACATTATTATTTTTTATATGTCCTTTAATCTTCAATGTTTGCGGTTGGGCGATTTCAGTAATAGCGGCTAATGAGATTTGTGGGGAGTCGTCCTCGATTCCTGGGTGGTAGTTTTGTTGGCTATTCGCATCGTTCTCCATTGGTTCATTGATTTCTAGCTCTGCTTCACAAGAATATAATTTCTTATGTAAGCATCTATGCTTAGGATCCCATTTGTCCCCACAAAACTTACATTTTCCTTCGTTTATTCTCTAGGCCTCTAAACTGGGCTTTGTTCCTTCCCTAAGTTGAGGCGGTGTATACCTTGGATTTCCTGTGTATCCTGATTGGAGGGGTTTCTTTTTGGGGTTGTCTTGGTCGACAATTGTATGAACGGATTTGCTTTCAATAATCCTGGCTTTACGCCGTGCTTCCTCCATGGTAGAGATGTTGTGTAACTCTAGTTCGTCACGGATGTGTTGTTTAAGACCATGTATGTAGGTCTGTAGTCGTTGGTCATTGGTTAACTCTGGGACTCGAGTTGACAACGCTTCCTAGTCACAAGTGTACTCATCGACACTGTTTTTTTGTTGTAACCTTGTGATCTTGGTAAAGAAGTATTTTTCTTCAACGCTTTGGAATCTTTTGATGAGGTCGTTCCTGAAGCTAACCCAGTTGTAAGAACCTATTCTTGCAGTATTCTCTCACCATAAGTACCAGTTGTAAGCGTTTCCTTCTAGATGCATGGAGGCGTATTTAATTTTCTCGTCGTCATAATGGATGTTGTGGATGTCTAGGTATTCCTCGGCTTTGTTAATCCACGTTATGCATTGTCGTTCGTCCCCATCGTATTTGGGTAACTTGACTTTCACCTGTATTTGGCGTCCTTGTGTATATGTGTTAGAGGACAACATGTTGAATAGAGGATCTGACTACTTCGGAGTTCTGGGGGAGTTTGGTTGCAGGTCATTCGAGATTTGTAATCTGTCCAAGATGGCGGTTAAAACTGCTTGATTTTTCTTTTGGTCTTCCTGTAGAGTGAGGAAGTTATTCTCAATTCGTGACATAAATTGTGTCCACTTTGATGTCAAATTGTCACTAGTTTGTTTGATCTTTTCATGGAGTTCCTCGTGGTTCTTGTTAATTTTCTCATTGATTTGATCGAATCGAGCATCCATTGATCTGGTGATTGCTGGAATTTTCTCAGCGCTAAACGTCGATTTATTTTTATTCAGTGTACGATGCCAACTCGCCACGATTCTCTTCTCTCTCTTCTTCTTTTCTTTTTTTTTTAAATAATTATAATAATAATTATTGTTGTAATATAGTTTTTTATTATTATTATTAATATTAATGAATATTATTAATATCAATAAATTGTTTTAATATTAATTTATATTATTAATAATAAAAAAATTAACATGCAGCGGTCGTGGATGGATTGGAGCGGACGTAGATGGAATGGAGAACGGTGGAAAGGAAGGCAGAACAACCGACGGAAGGGGAGGCAGATGGTGGATGGCGCGTCACATGGAGAAGCAGACGTGGACAGGTGGATGGAACAGCAGCGGGAAGGGGGGGGAGGATGGAGCGGAGGTGGGGGTGGAGGATAGAGCAGGCGAGGTGGAGGATGGGCACGCGTAGAGGGGAGGGAGGAATGGAAAGGTGGCGGCAGTAGCAAGGTGAGAAGCGCACGCGGAATGGAGAGGTGGTGGCGGTAGTAGCTGGAGATGGCGTGGATGGAAGGACAAGTGGAAGGAATAGGGAGCAGCAAAGGATGGAGAGAAGTGGGGGGTGGTGTGTTGGGAGAATGGAGTAGGGAGCAGCTGGGGGTGGTGTGGTGGGCGAATGGAGTAGGAGGGCAGGGAAGGTGCAACGGAGGTGGGAATTGGGAGTGGTAATGGCCTGGTGCCGAGAGCCGAGAGGCTTTGATACCAATGGAAGAGGAAAGAAGTTGCAAGGAAGAAACGTAATGTAGAATTGTATATTTATATAATGTAGAAGATGTATTACATAATAAGGCCTCAGTAATTTATACCGTAAATGGGGAAGAGAGTTGACTTTTCAAGTCAACTCTTAGTTTATTACATTAATTGACCTAACTTAATAATTAAATTTGGCTTTTGTTACAAACCCCCTGATTTACAGGCTACAACCTGAAGGAAGCTCCAACTCCCTAGTTCTCCGGCTACAACCAGAAGGAGGCTACAACCCACTTTCCTTGCCCTATCCTGCCACCCTGATATGAAGATAGAAACTGCTCAACCACGACCGCACTGATCATGCGGACCTACTAATCAACATATGTACTACATTGCACAATCTGTACCACACTGCACAACCACTGCTCATTATCTTATCACTACTCATCAACTGATCACTGTCCACTGTATCACACTGCTCATCAACCTATACAATCAACCTATCCAATAAAGTTGTACCAATCAATTTGTTTCTCACATCATCCGACTCAGTCAATCTGAGTACAACCAACTGCACACCAAACTCGGTCCACTTGAGTCAAACCAACTGCTCATACAACTCATCCAGTCTAAGTCAGACCAACTGCACACAAGGCAACCTATGTCAATCTTGCTCAATTGAACCAACCTATACCAAGTTGCTTGTGTACCTGTGCCAAATCAATCATATACATGTGTTAATCTAATCAAGTGCTCTGACAGTCAACCAACCCTTCTTACTTGGCCTAGTTCATCAAGTAAGAGAAACATTTGAGCAACCAAGAGACTTCACATACGATCAACCAAACTTTGTCCAAACACGCCTCAATGACACCACAACCAACCTCAATCACAGTCAAGGAATACTTGACAGTTAAACATGATAAACCCCAACCAACTAACCTCAGCCAAGAAGATAAGACTTAACCAACTATGTCAAACTCAATCAGTCTCATAAACTCTTAGACGCAAAAGGATTATTCACTCCACTCAAATCAAGTCAACAAATCAAGCAAATGTCAAACAAATAGTCACTTACAATATTGTCAAAGGTTGTCATTAACATTCAATAACAGTCCAGCTCCACTTAGGTCAAAGACACAATGATCAACACTTGTCAAACTAGTTTTCAAAAAAAACACTTAGGTTGATCAAAGAAATCACTCACAAGATCTATTACTTACATGTCAACTTCTCATCCAATACTACACCTAAGTCACATGACACGAGGACACGGGACACGGAGGACACGAAAATACGAGTATTCGACACGGGACACGACGACCCCGGAAACAGGACACGGAGGACACGAAAATACGAGTATTCGACACGGGACACGACGACCCCGGAAACAGGACACGGAGGACACGTTTCATATATATATATAAAATTTTAAATTTATATATATATATATATAAAATTTTAAATTTATATATATATATATACATATCAAAAAGTATTGATCTCTGTTTGTATAAAATGTGAGCTGTAAACCGCCTTGGAAATGCCAGTTTATGCTTGAATGTGTTACAGAACTCAGGGATGGACGTTTTATTGTTTTTCTGAGTGTACATAATTTTGGGCAGCGAGTTTATATGTCTGGGCATTTCCTTCAATGAGAACACATTCATTATAAATTATAATTTATTTGTATGCCGATG
>LPNX010455432.1:0-107116 GCA_001517045.1 Pseudotsuga menziesii | reverse complement strand
GTATGTCCATGACTCCTCGAGTCCTTTCAACATTGTCAAACTACATTCAAAATTTGCCTAATGGCATTTTTCAGTCATGAAATAGAAAGATCAAAACAGTGAAACTAAACAATGAACACAATAGTAAATTTGGCTTCTTCAAGCCATGTCATCAACAACTATATGACTAGTCTACAATAATTTTGTAGTATGATTAGAAGGTAAAACAATATCACATGGCCATTTTACAACCAACAATTAGCAGCTTTGAAAAAGATAGGAAAAGTTTTTTCAATTGCATATGAAGTTAAGGTATAAACAATTGCACTAAAAGAATGCTACGTCAGTCCTCTCTATGTTGAATCATTTGTAGCTACTTCATTTCTAAAAGAATCTTCAAAAAACTTAAAATAGCTATCATATTTTGTTATTCAAAGTAATTTAATATGCTCTATGGCAAAACTTCTGATTTATTGTAAAATTCCATCTCTAAAAATTTGAAGGAACATAGTCATTTTCACAAAAGAAAATGTACTATTAATCACCAGAAGCATTAAGTCAATTTGTATATACAGCACCCACGTCAATATTGTTAATGCCCGCTGACAGTATATAGTCATGGGTCTTCATGTGGAGAAGAAGTTCAAGATTTTGCTGCTGTAGATGAAATGATTCATGGGAAGAGTGTAACCAGTAGTTTCCAGGCTGCCATAAATTGAAATATCAATGTGGTAAAATATTCACTCTTATATTGTGCTTACATACTTCCATTGGGCGCATTGGGAAGAGTAAAGCTACTACAGGATTTGTTATACCAGAGTCTACTTCTTCATCCATTGATTGTCAATCCCAGCACATTCTAAGGCTGCTATAGTACTTTCATAACTCTGTATTGTGAGTCAAATAACTCTCATTTCCAGATCTGAATATTTAAGTAAAAGATGAAGTTTTCCCAATAGTCATCTACAGCATATTTCAGATCTCACCATTATAAGATTTTCTCACTGCTATCACATTGTATGGCCACATTACTTGGGTATCTCAACGTTCATTTCCAGATCTGTCAACGGGCTGCTACAGGCATGTAAAAAGCACCTTCTTACTATGTTTTTGGGCGTCTGTTTATTAGCCATTTAAATCATTGTTAATGTTATTTCCTTGCTATAATTTATGAGCATGTTATGTGAAGAATTGCCATTAAAATCTATGTTCAAGCAGTGATACATTATTCAAACAAAAATTCAAATCAAAACAGCAGTGAGGCATTATCCGTGTTGAGTTAAAAAGCTCCTACAACCTTTCCATGTAAATCTTGGGGTTGAAAATTCCCACCAATCCTATCATAGCTCCTACATATTTGTTTGAAGAAGGATAAATCGCTAGAACTAGACTTCCACTGTGGGAACAAATTGTATTAGTTTGGTTTAGTTTTATATACTGGCTGTACCATAGTCGTACCCAAAATCGAGGTACACCGTACCATTTTCACCAAACGTACCCAATTTTTTTTTATGAAGTACCCGGTACGGCAACACTGTTCATGGTACGTGAGGGTACGTCTGGGTACGTACCATTGCCGTACCCAAGTACCCGGTACGTGTACCCAGTACTGGTACATGTACCTGACCCCTGGGTACGGGTACCCATGCAACACAGCCTTATGGGCTTCATATGCATGATCACAAGGCTACTACATGTCAATGACCATATAGCGTCCAAGGGCCATCAAACCACCATATGTGTGGGTTCAAGACCCAAGTCTCCACATGCAAGAGGATCAAGATCTAAGCTTGTGGACTCAAGGACCCCACAAGAACTCAACAACCTCAAGGCCATCCAATGTAAGCAATGGGCTCCAGCGTCCACACATCAAGTGACTTACACACATGAGCCACATTATCCATCCAACAACCAATCAAGAGACCAAAACAAGTACAAGCACAACAAGCAGCACAAAGATCAGTAACCAAAGATCAACCAGGATCAAGGAACTTGACAATGGACTCAAATGGGACCAAGATACAACTTAGGAGCACTTGACCAAGTCAATGGGTAACCAGGGCTTTTGTTATTGTTCCAAGGCCTCCAAGGGCTTCAAGCTTGGGCTTGGACAAGGTCAAAAGAGGTCCTCTGACACAGACAACCACAAACTAAACACTAACCCTTAGGGATTCCACAAGGGGCAGCAAGGACTCAACAATTCGCATCAATCACCAGACACCGTTGGAATCAATGACAACTTATTCAACAAAATAAACCTCTCCTCACTTCATTTTAATATAAGACAAGGGGAATAAAAACATTACGCACTTATTCTACCCGACTAGGGATCTTTGAAGTGAGGCGCCTCCTCTTGAGGAAGATGTTTTTTGGGTTTTGATGGCAAATTCTTGAAGTTTCTTTGGTTCAATGCTCTTGCAAAGGTGATGCTATGATTTGTTGGTTAAACACGTGCACAAGGAGGTATCCGAGGCTTTTCTTGATCTCTCTTTGTTAATTGTTGATGAATGGTGTATGTTTATGGATTGAATGGTAGCCATTAGGGTTGCATGTTGTCTTGACTAGGTCTTTCGTCAAAATTTAGTCACATTGGTCATAGAAGTACGTTCTTTTAGGAGTTCTTCTAGGGTTAAAACCTTGGGACTTTAGGGTTAGTTGTAAAACTTAGGCTAAGCTTCTCAAAAGGTAGGTTAGTCACTCCTTAGATGCCCTAGGTTAGGGTAGGATTTTCTCCTTTTGTCTCAAAACCTCTCTCTCCTTTCAAAGCCCAGTTAGAAGGGTTAGGTAGATTACATTTGCATGTCAGTCTAGGGTTAGCTAGGGCTGCATGTTAGTCAAGGGCTAGCCTAGGGTTAGTGTCTCCCTTCTTCCTCCTCTCCTAACCTTAGCATCCTCTCCTTATCCTCTTCCCTACCTTCCCCTTGCTTTTCCAAGGTAGTGTCCTTCCCTAAACAACCATCAGTTTGTCCCAAGTGGCCTCGCTTAGCCTCAAAACCCTCCTCGCATGCTCCTAAGAGGCTCAGCCTCCTTCTTACAGCCTCAGCCTCACCCTAAACAGTCACAAGACTGCCCTTCTCCCTCTCCTTTCTCTTCCTCCCTTCTCCTCATCGCCTTCCCTTTCCCTCCTTCCCTCACGACCTGGGTTTATTTGGCTATGGCTTACTCCAAACGGCCTTAGGGTTGCTCCTTTCCCTCTCAGCCTGGCTTACTAAGGCTCCTAGCACCCTCAACCTTGCTTCCTCCTACCTCAACCTGCCTCTGAGCACCCTTGGCCTACCCTCTTATGCCCTTATACCCTTACAATCTCCCTCTTCCACCTCTTGAGTATGCTGTTAGGGCTACAGCAACCCTCCTTTGGGAGCTCGACCACCATTTAGGGCCTTTCTCACCTCTCGATTTGTTGGTAAAGAACCCTCCTCTCCTCTTTTGGTCTGTACGTAACCACGAGCATCCCTTTAAAGGACTGTCATAGCCCTTTAAAGGACGGTCACAGCCCTTTCCAGTGGTTGTAACAGCCCTTTGGAGTACTCAAATAGTGTTCTTGCATAGCTTTGTAATTGTCTTCCTCAACCCTGCACACAAGTTTGAACAAGTTAGTAACATACTGGTGTTATATAATGTATCAAAAGTTGATATTGGAATGAGTTGAATGATTAAGTTATTAAACATGTTATTACCTCTCCTATTGTTTTGTCACACTCATTCATTGTTTCTTGGACATAATCATAGTCCAAACTAAATATTGGTGTACATTTGCAAGCATACGTACTAGCAGTCTCATAATTAGCCAATGTTCATATTGTTGCTTACATTGAAGAGTTCACTGTACTTGAGATGTTTGAATCCATATATGATCATGTGATTACTGATGCCTTCACTACTAACATAAATACTGATGTTGGAAGTATTTATATTCTGACGATGAATGAGCATTTGCAATTGGTTGTACTTGGATATATGACATTTCATACTCGTTGCCTCACTCAGTAATTATCAAAGACTCAAATCGGTTATTTGCTTATTCTTGGATGAATGTGTTGTTGAAGTGGATATACTAATTGTACTTACATTGTTCTTATTCATACATATAGTATACCTTCTTCATTCCTAAAACTGACTCCATTAAGTCAATGGTCTCTAATCCATTTCAAAGAAGACATTATCTAGTGTTTAGTGTCTTACAAAGTCTGCTATTAGGGCTCTCCCCTAGGAGTTTTCGACTTCCAAAGAGGTTCGGGAAGAGTGGCTAAGGTGACAGTAGTCACTCTCTCCCTCATATGTTTGTCGGTGACTAGCCCTGCTAATTCATCCGGTAACACCGAGGTAAAGTCCATAACATGTGGTTAGGGTCCCTATATGTCTCTAGGGTTCCTGGACTGGGACCAGGCAGTTTCTTGGTCTGGGACCAAGCAGATCCTGCAGGTTGAGGTAGAGACTTCTTGGTCTTGGACCAGGCAGATTCTTAGTCTAGGACCAAGCAATTCCTACTGGTACATTCCCGGTCAGTTAAACAGGTGGATCTTAGTCAAGTTGACCAAGATGATGACATGTGATGTCCTCTCTCCTAATCAGTTGTTGTTAGGTTGTTTCTCAAGGAACTGGGTACCCCTTGATGATGTCACTAGCACTTAACCCTTAGAAGCAATATTGAGGACCAGAGAATCACATCATCCAGTTTGGATTTTTCCTTGTACAATGATGATAAAAATATATGGAACACACGTGACAATATACCTTGAGAGAGAAAAGACTAAAGTCCTTAGTCTTGTTGGTCCTGTGGGTAAAGAGGGTTGTTTCCCTACTTTGTGGTACACCTTGATCTTGTGGGTATGGGGATTGCCTTACCAAGTTGTTGTGACCCCTTTTAGTTGACTTATGGTCCTTTGTCTTCCTATTGGTCCTAATGCCCTTATTGTGTGTGGTACCTTGACCACCTTCACTATAATGACTTAACCTTATTATTTTTATTTTGTGTGACCATATGACCTTTGGTACCCTACTCTAAGTCAACTTAACTTTATTTTATGTTTTATTATGGTAACCATCCTAAAACCTAGGGTTGCCTAAGACCTAGGGTTGCCTAAGTGACCTTTCTAGAAGGTTTGTCAAGATTATAAATTAAGTCCACTCCTCCATTTCTAAACTATGTCTTGATAGAGATAAGTTCAAATCTAATCCTTTGTCTGCTTTAAGGTTCGTTTTTGCTAGTTTTGCTTGATGCCTTGGGTTCTTGCTGCTATTGGAGTGAGGTCATGACATTGTCGTTGCTTTTTGGCTAGGCTATAACCTGTGTGTGCCCTCTAGAGCTAAACCGTGACCAAGTTTACCCCTCTTGAGCAACATGTGACTGTTTGGAACCCTCCTGACCAGGCCATGATTATCGGTGACTATGTTTGACCTCCCTCTAACTAGATGTGACTGTTCTTGGCCTCCTCTTAGCTGGTCGTGACTGTTTTCGACCTTCTTTAGCAGGTCGTGACTGTTTTAGGAGCCCCTATGGGCTGGGAGTGACTGTGTTTACCTCCTCGTAGCTGGTCATGACTGTGATCTACTCCTCCTAGCTGGTCGTGACTGTTATGGGAGCCCCTATGGGCTGGGAGTGACTGTGTTGGCCTCCTCCTAGTTGGTCGTGACTGTTTTTGACCTCCTCTTAGCAAGTCGTAACTATTTTGCAGCCCTCTAGGGTTGGGCTGTGAACTGTAATAGTCCTTTCATTTGGTTCATGGACTGTATAAGCCCTTAAGGGCTAAACTTTGGACTGTGGTGGCTTTTTCTAGTTGGGTTGTGATTGTTTACAGCCTCTAGGCTGCTCTATAACTATGTTTGGGGCTGAGGATCACTGCTAAGGTCTTCACTCTTGGTAACTGGGTCATATTGACTGTTATTGTATGTGCCTAACCTTAACCTACAACATTCTAACTTTTCTCTCTCACAAGGCATGTCATTTGTTCCTTTGGTGACTTTTCCTTTCAGTGACAAGATCTTATCCTAAAAGTATCCGAGTACAAGGCAGATCCAAACAAGATCCAAACCAACATTGTTATTGTTCTTTGTTATTGTTTATTAATTGTTGTTCATTAGATTGTATTGTACTTTTAATTATGTTTTATATATTGCAATTGATAACTATATCTCAAGGACCAACTTTATCATAGTAACCATGAGAGTATTAAAGTTGAAAGAGATGAAAATTATGTGTTAATTTACTACAGCAACACTGTTATGAATCCAACATTGTTTTTGTTTTTGTTTTATGCAGTAATGTACAAACTTAAATTTCCTATCTTAAACCCTAACTTAACCCCAATTTTAAAATGGTATCAGAGCTTAGGGTGTAGCTAACTTTGTTTTGCAAGATAACAGAAACTACATAGATCCTAAGGTAAGGGTTGTACTGTATTCAACTTGACTCCAGATGTTTATTTGGAAAAACTCATCAAGTTGATTACTAGGGTTTGAAGATGGCTACTCCTTCAATCAAATCAAAAGATAGGCTTGAAGGAGCCTCAAACTTTAATGCATGGAAGGCTAGGGTTCTAAATATCCTAGAAGAGACTGATCTGGAAGACTTGGTTACTAGAGTTGTTGAAGAGCCCACAACAGCTCAAGGAAGAGCAGCATTCAAGAAGAAGCAAGCCAAGGCAAAGAGAGTCATCTTTGACTCGGTTAAAGACAACTTGATGCCCGTTGTAACGCTGCACCTATACCTAGTGCACCTTCAGGTGTACCCCAGGGAGAGAGAACCAAATTTTTCGACCATGAGGGGTGTTATCGAGCAATGGTAGTCATGGTTGGGTCCTTTGGTTTCTCCTTTAGAAGTAATATGACTTAATGGCACTGCTGACTGCCCTTTGCTGGGGTTTTTAATCTTGGGGTAGGTGTTCGGGGCTCCTAAGGATTGATCACTGGGTCACATGGCTCCATATCTTGTTTTCGTGCTCTAGTGGCCTTTGCTTCAGCTACGAGACATTCATCTCCTTTTACAGCCATTTAGGACATCCTCCTGGCCCTTCAGCCAGCTGGCGCCTTCTCTCCCTAGCCTCATCTCCTTAGAGGATGCCATCCTCCACGCCAGGCCTTCTTGATGCTTTGAGGAGGCGTTGAGGGAGTTTACAGCATTCTAGGGGTTAGACAGGGTATAACGCCCTCACTCCAGCTCACTCCAACCTTTCGTTCGGAGTGATTCGCTTATTTGAGCACATTTTGGCACCTAGGAGTAAAAATACCCCAGGTAGCCTACCTGGAGCCTACATAATGGCTATAATTTTATTGTTATTTTGTTTTAATTTTAAGTTGACATTTTATAATTGCAAATGGACATTTTAAAGGCATGTCGGTCTGGATTTTATTTGTAAAAGTGAGTGTGAGATCATATAAATAGATCTCCTCACTTCATTTTAACACAAGACTCGTGGGATAAAACATTATATTACTATTTTACCCTTCTTAGGCCTCTTAGAGTGATGCACACCTCTTGAGGAGACTTTTTTTTCTGGTTTAATGGCAATCTCTTGAAGTATCTTTGGTTCTTGCTCTTTGCTAAGGTGATGCTAGAATTGTTAGCTTAACAGATGCACAGGAGGTATCTATGCTCTTGTCTTGATTTCTCTTTTGTTAAATGTTGATGGATGATGCTTGTTTATGGTTGAATGGTAGGCATTAGTGCTGCATTTTTGTTTAAACTAGGTCATTTTCAGCCTTTCGCCGTCGTAGTATTGTGAAGGGCGTCCCCTAGAAGGAGTCTTTATAAGCTTGGGCCTTAGGTCTCTGAGTTTTTCCCTGGCTAGGCTTCCTTTAACAAGCCCTTGTCAAAGTTGGAGAAGGCCCTAGCTTGCCAAACTTTGGAAAGATCTCTCAAGAGGAAAGTTGGTCACCTTCCTTAATGCCCTAGAGTTAGGGTAAAACCTTAAAGCTCTTGGCTTTATTCTCATACAATTTTCCTTCAATTTAATTGCAGTTTCATAAGTTTATATTTGCATTTTACATGATAGGTTAAGGTAATTTTAGGTCTGCAATTTTATGTTAGAAACCCTACAAATCAAAAATTAATTTTTTTTGCACTTTCGAGCATCCCTAAAATTCCACGCCCTAAAATTTCGTGCTCTAAAATTCCGCGCCCTTCCTAAAATTCTACACCCTATAATTTTGGGCCCTCCCTAAAATTCCATGCCCTAAAATTTTGGTCCTAAAATTCCACGTCCAAAAATTTCGAGCCCCCATAAAATTTTGTGCCCTAAAATCTTGGGCATCCTAAAATCTCGGCCTGAAATTTCCCCTGCCATAAATGACTTATACAGTTGTACATGTGCATTTCTGATTGTTTAACAAATTACTTGTACTTCGTTAATATCTACATATCATACTATTTGCACATCAGAGTTCATTAGATACGCAATCAGGTTATCCTTTGATGAACTTGCACAATTCATATGCATGCTCATAGTACATCTATTCCACTTTTTGATTGACTCATTTAGGCATTGGTCACTAACCTTGTACACATATGAGATATACTTGGTGTCTAAGTGTCTTTTGCAGAGTTACATAGGGCTCTCTCCTAGGAGGTTTCGACTTTCGAAGAAGTTAGGAGATGTGACTAAGTTAACAGTGGTCTCTTTCTCCGCATATGTTTTCCAGTGACTTGGATTGTCATTTCAACTGGTAATATTTTGCCGTCGTTGTCGAGGAATATTTCAAAAATGAAGCAGTTGATCTAGAGTTATTCACTCCCTTGGCGAAACGACATTTATTTGTAACTTTTGAGGTAAGTCTCTATTTATTGCATATATTTGTGGACTAACCTTGCAGGCTTATCTGGCGACTCCACCAAGAACTCAGTCATTATCAACTCAGGTACGCCCTAGTTTCATTTAGTACTTTGGTGAGATTTGTTTAGCTAACCTGGCAGGCCTCTCCTAGCGACTCCAATTGAAGAGAAATAAAAGAAGTGCTTTATAAAGACAAGGAAGCCTGACAACATGGCATCCAATTTCGAACTATGGTTGGATATATTGGATTTTTCGTGCATTCTGGGATATCCACACCAATATGTCATTGAAGATGATGGGAAAGTAAGTTTTCCATTATTCCAACATTATAAGTATCATGCAACTATGCATGTTTGGGCAATCTTGCAATTTCTCCAAGCAAACAGTATTGTACATGAAGACCTCAGAATGAAGTTTTTCCTGCTATCTCTCCATTTAGAGGAAAACTTGACCATCAAGAATTGGTATGAAGGATTTCCTCATAAAAAAAATCTTCATTCAAGAAGTTCATTGATGCATTCAGTATGGGTTGAGATTATGACATCGAAGAACATGAAAGAAAGGCCATGATCGACCATATGTGGGAAGAAACACTGGGAAACAGTCAAACACAAGATGGTTCTAGCGGAGGAATCAACAAGGATATTCCATTTGAATGTAAAGATCCCGACAATCCAACTGTTGCAGAAATGGAAGTATATTTCGCTCCGCTTAACCTATCAAAGTTCCCACGTTACTCAAATGGACTACCACATAAACTATGGAAGCCTTTCAATGATCAGAATGAGAATTATGCTGAAGACCTAGTCGCAAATTTTTTGTTGTTATTCCTAGAAGAAGTTGAGTTGGAAGGTGTGTACATGAGGTTGTTCGCTCTTCACTTAGAAGGAAAGTCCCGCGTTTGGTTCATGAAGTTGCCAAAAGCTAAGATATCTTCTTTTTCTGGAATCGATTGAACTATACTGTAGACCTCGATGCCCTGGGAAACAATAAAAATGGATACCTCATGTTGAGTATGTAGGGACCTTATTTAGTAAAGAGATCCACAACGAGAATCAGATTGATGAAGCTAATGATCTCTCAAGCAGAGTAGATAAAGCTCCTTATGCAGATGAATATGATTGCGATCCTACATATGAAGATCCAGAAGTCCTAGTTGAAGAAGTTGAAGAGCAGAAGGAAAGAGTGAGTTCTCCTTCCCAACACAAAAATCTCTTATGACATCTATGATCTCTTGGAATATAATGACGGAAGTTTTGAGGATGACGGTTGTTGGACATTTACGGGTCTCCTTCTCTATGATTCTTCGAGACCAGGTAGCATTATTTCCATACTTTGTGATGATAAAGAACAACTTGATGAAGATAGTCAAATGGAACCAGTATTTGACACTATTTGGGATGAAGAACTTTCAATCACCTCAAACAGGGATATTGAAGACATGACCTATGAAGACCCTGTTGAACGAAATATGATTATTCCTTCTCCTTATGATGTTAACGATGAAGAATAGCTCAACCCTTTTGCCACTATAATTGAAGATGAAACATCAGCAGACATTGCAGATAGTTTCCATATGCAGATGGTTTATTATGATGAAAATTTGGGACCCCGTATCTTTGGCGATTCTTCCATGATTTCTCTGTTATACTCATCCAGCATCAGGGAAGCATATTACACAAAGGATTCTTTTGCAAATAATCATCCTATGATGAGCCCAGATTATCATTCTTAGTTGTGCTCCTCAATAAGCGTTGAAGAAGTTGTTCATCCCGCTCTATCCTATATCGGTAAATCCTTAATGATACATTTTAACAAGACCGAGGCAGGTAGGTGGACTGGTATGATTTTCATTCCTCGGTTTCATAGTATTTATTGTTTATCTTTTCATTTGAAGCATGAAGGTATGAATTATATAGCTGACAATTTCAAAATTTCAAGGATTATTGGAGTTACTAACATGATTGTGAAAAAGATAAGCAATATACTTGTATGCCCAAAGAAATACTTGAGTAAATGCAGAGACAGGTTGTGGCTCACATATGAAGATTTCCGAGGTCTGACTCTACGAATAGCCTCCCAAGTTCAGGATTTATGGGCACGTTTCAAGCAAAATTTCTTCTTAGAAGACATGTATGATGGAAGTATCCCATACATAAGTCCACTAGAAGCATAGATTAACAAAGCTTGTCAAAGCAATGCCTCTCCATGGCACCAATTTCCAATCTTCCAGGTTCTTAGGAAGGTTCGGTTTCCTTTCCTCATCCAAATGAAGATCCTAGTGTGTACTCAACATATAATCGATGATGTATTATCATAGATTGCATAGAAGAACAAAGGTAAGGTATCAGGTATGAATTGCTTACTCAAATGGTTACATTGGTGGTATGATTTAACCTAACCCATTTTTTTATTATCATGTTTAGGGTAGGTAGGGTTAGTTGCATTAGGCATATTTTTGTGCATTGCATCCGATGTCCTTTCATGATTTAGTTAGTCATTATTGACCTTAGTTTGTTTCACTCATTTTGCGAACAAGGCAGGACAGAAGTGTCTGCCTCTAGATGCTTTTAATCCCTTTGGACATTTGATATGTCTGTAGGTCTTCAGGTACCAGAAGATTCACAAGTTCTCGAGCACTCCCAGGAAGAGCACTCGTCCCACAGTTGGAGCCAGTGTTATGCTGCACTTGTACCCAAGGCACCTTCAGGTGTACCCCAAGGAAAGAGAGCCAAATTTTTCAACCAGGAGGGTTATTATCGAGCAATGGTGATCATAGTTGGCCCTTTGGTTCCTCATTTAGGAGTACTATGGCTTAATGGCACTACTGATTGCCCTTTGTTGGGGTTTTTAACCTCGGGGTAGGTGTCTAAGGCTCCTAAGGGTTGACCAATAGGTCACATGGCTCCATATCTTGTTTATGTGCTCTAATGGCCTCTGCTCCAACTACGGGACATTCGTCTCCTTTTACAGCCGCTTAGGACATACTCCTAGCCCTTCAGTCAGCTAACGACATCTATCCCTGGCCCTATCTCTTCAGAGGAAGCCATCCTCCACACCAGGCCTTCTTGATGCTTTGAGGAGGGCACTGAGGAACTTTACAGCATTCTAGGGGTTAGATCGGGTATAACGCCCTCACTCCAGCCTTTCGTTCGAAGTGATTCGCGTATTTGAGCACATTTTGGCACCTAGGGGTTAAAATACCCCAGGTAGCCTACCTGAAGCCTACATAATGGCTATATTTTATTATTATTTTGTTTTAATTTTAAGTTGACATTTTATAATTGCAAATTGACATTTTAAAGGCATGTCAGCTTGGATTTTATTTGTAAAAGTGAGTGTGAAATCATATAAATAGATCTCCTCACTTCATTTTAACACAAGACTCACGGGATAAAACATTATGTTACTTTTTTACCCTTCTTAGGGCTCTTGGAGTGATGCGCACCTCTTGAGGAGACTTCTTTTTCTAGTTTAATGGCAATCTCTTGAAGTATCTTTGGTTCTTTCTCTTTGCTAAGGTGATGCTAGAATTGTTAGCTTAACACATGCACAAAGAGGTATCTATGCTCTTGTCTTGATTTCTCTTTGTTAAATGTTGATGGATGATGCTTGTTTATGGTTGAATGGTAGGCATTAGTGCTGCATTCTGTCTAAACTAGATCATTTTCATCCTTTCGTCACCATAGTATTGTGAAGGACGTCCTCTAGAAGAAGTCCTTATAAGCTTGGGCCTTAGGTCTCTGAGTTTTTCCCTAGCTAGGCTTCCTTTAACGAGCCCTTGTGGTTGTTGGAGAAGGCCCTAGCTTGCCAAACATTGGAAAGACCTCTCAAGAGGAAGGCTGGTCACCTTCCTTGATGCCCTAGGGTTAGGGTAAAACCTTAAAACCCTTGGCTTTTTTCTCATACAATTTTACTTCAATTTAATTGAATTTTCATATGTTTATGTTTGCATTTTACATGGTAGATTAGGGAAATTTTAGGTCTGCAATTTTATGTTAGAAACCCTACAAATCAAAAATTTAATTTTTTTTGCACTTTCGGGCATCCCTAAAATTTCGGGCCCTAAAATTTTGTGCCCTAAAATTCCGCACCCTATAATTTCAGGCCCTCTTGAAAACTCCGAGCCCTAAAATTTCGTGCCCTAAAATTTCGCGCCCTAAAATTTTGGTCCCGCCCTAAAATTTCGGGCCCTCCCTAAAATTTTGCGCCCTAAAATCTCAGGCGTCCTAAAATCTCGAACTAAAATTTCGACTGCAATAGATGACTTATACTATTGTACATGTGCATTTCTAATTGTTTGACAAATTACTTGTACTTAGTTAATATCTACATATAATAGTATTTGCACATCGGTATTCATTAGATACGCAATTGTCTTATCCTTGGATGGACTTGCACAATTCATATGCATGCTCATAGTACATTTATTCCACTTTTTTATCGACTCCTTTAGGCACTGGTCACTAACCTTGCACACATATGAGATCTACTTGGTGTCTAAGTGTCTTTTGCAGAGTTACATAGAGCTCTCTCCTAGGAGGTTTCAACTTTCAAAGAAGTTAGAAGTGACTAAGCTAACAATGGTCACTTTCTCCGCATATGTTTGTCGGTGGTTTGGATTGCCATTTCAATCGGTAACTCCTGTAATAGCTCCCTTAAGGATAGCTAAAGAATGCTTTGATGCTCTAACAAATATGAGAAGAAAGCCCCTACTCAGAGGAGGGCTTTGAAAAAATAACTTCGATCGCTTAAGATGAAGAAGGATGAGACTGTTGCTATCTTCTTCTCCAAGATCTCTCAGATAAGAGATCAACTCATGGCCATTGGAGACAAGGTAGAAGATGATGATCTTGTGTAGACAGTATTCGATGTTCTTCCTGCCACTTGGGAGACATTCCTGGCTTCAGTAAATGGAAGAGAGGTTCAACCAAATTTCAAAAGATTGTGGCATGATTGTTTAGAAGAAGAAGGATCCAGAGTAGATCTAGGCCTCCACCTGAAAAGGATCATGCTCTAGCTACCAAGACAAAGAAAGGAAAGAATCTCCCTCAGCACAAGGACAATTGTAAGGAACCTCAAGGTAAGTATTTTCATAAATCAAAGATTAGGTGTTATAATTATAGTAAGTTTGGTCATTATGCAAGGGATTGGCATAGAAAGAAGTATCATGCTTCAGTTGCTACAGAAGAAGAGCAGACTCAACAAAAGAAATCAAGGGCTGAGACCAAGGATCAAGATCAAGGAAAAAAATACTACTTGGCTTCAGCGCTTACAAGTTCCATCTCCAATCTATCAGATTCCTCATGGATAAATATTGGAGCCACCAAGAACATGACTGGATTCAAGAAGTCCCTTGCAATTTACGAGGCCAATAAGTTTCATAAGAAATTGGAACTTGGAGATGGAAGTACTTATGCCATTAAAGGAGTGGGTTCAACTGCCCTTCAACTTGATTCAGGTACGTTGATTGATGTTGAGGAAATTTTATATGTTCCTGGTCTAAAGAAGAATGTTATTTCAATGACATTTTTAGAAGACAATGGGTTCTCTGTAGCCTTCTCAGAAGGAAAGGCTTTGGTATGGCCTAAAGGTTGAAATATGAGCCCAGCCATTATGATTGGAATCCGTGAAGGTGACCTCTATAAGGTCTCAAAACATGTTATTAAAGCTCTATACCCCTTTCAGGATTCAAAGATCAAGAAGGAACCAACTGTGCTCCTCAATCCCCAGCAGAGTGGGATTGCAGAAAAAGAAAGTAGAGATGTGATCTTCCTTCACTCCAGAGAGTCTTCCAGTGACTCAAATATGGAAGCCTATGAGACTTCTTGTTTAGAGAAGCAGAGGGAGAAGGTCAAGAAGCCTTCAGTTGATCTCATTGAGAAGCCTATTGAAAGGCTTCAAGGATGCTCCAGTGTGAGTTATGTCACTAATTCAGATTACTCCCATTGTGAGGAGTCAGCCAAACAACAGGTTTGGAAAGTGATTCTCAGCTATCAAAGAAAGTCAGTTATAACTTCCAAGTGGATCTATGAGATCATGCTTTGTGCTGATATTAAGAGTTGTTTGATGCTCTCAGAAAATCATGTATTTGATAACAGGTCGGAATTTGGAACACATCGAGAGGAGTTATCACTATATCAAGCACATGGTCCAATATGTTCTACAGGTTATCGATGTGTCTAGTATTGCTAAGAATGCCTCTCTTGCTGAGAGGGAGTGTTAAAAATAGTGCAGCTACAAGACCCATTCTTAGGATGGTACCCTAGTCAGTTAACTAGCGTTCCTTGTTAGTAAACCAGGCAAAGTAAGTCCCTAGAAGGTACCCTTAGGCCCCCAATAGTCCCTTAGGACTCTTGGTCTGGGACCAAGCAGGGTGATGTTGTAGCAAAGTCCGTAACATGTGGTTAGAGCCCCTATATGCCTCTAGGATTCCTGGTTCAGGACCAGACAGTTTCTTGGTCTGGGACCAAACAGATTCTGTAGGTTGAGGTAGACTTCTTAGTCTAGGACCAAGCAGATTCTTGGTCTAGGACCAAGCAGTTCCTGCAAGTACATTCCTGGTCAGTTAACCAGGAGGATCTTCCTCTCTCCTAATCAGTTATTGCTAGGTTGTTTCTCAAGGGACTGCTCACCCCTTGATGATGTCACTAGCACTTAACCCTTAGGAGCAATATTGAGGACCAAAGGATCGCATCATCTAGTTTGAATTGTTCCTTATACAGTGATGATAAAAATATATGGAACACACGTGACAATATACCTTGAGAGATAAAAGATTAAATTCCTTAGTCTTGTGGGTATGGGGGTTTCCTTACCACCTTGTTGTGACCCCTTTAGTTGACTTATGGTCCTTTATCTTCCAATTGGTCCTAGCGCCCTTATTGTGTGTGGTACCTTGACCACCTTTGCTATAATGACTTAACCTTATTATTTTTATTGTTTTTATTTTGTGTGTCCATATGACCTTTGGTACCCTACTCTAAGTCAACTTACCTTTATTTTATGCTTTATTATGGTAACCATCCTAAAACCTAGGGTTTCCTAAGTGACCTTTCTAGAAGGATGGTCAAGATTAGAAATTAAGTCCACTCCTCCATTTCTAAAGTGTGTCTTGATAGAGAGAAGTTCAAATCCGATCCTTTATCTACTTTAAGTTTCGTTGCTACTGGTTTTGCTTGATACTGTGGGTTCTTGCTACTCTTGGAGTGAGGTCGTGACATTGTTGCTGCTTATTAGCTGGGTTGTAACCTGTGTGTTCCCTCTAGGGATGAACCGTGACTATGATTAGCCCTCTTGAGCAACCTGTGATGGTTTGGAACCCTCCTAAGCAGGTCGTGACTGTTGGTGACTATGTTTGACCTCCATCTAACCTGACGTGACTGTTCTTGGCCTCCTCCTAGCTGGTCATGACTATATTTGACCTTCTCTAGTAGGTCGTGACTATTTTGGGAGCCCCTATTGGCTGGGAGTGACTGTGTTGGCCTCCTCCTAGCTGGTCGTGACTGTTTTGGGAGCCCCTATGGGTTGGGAGTGACTGTGTTGGCCTCCTTCTAGCTGATCGTGACTGTGATCTACTCCTCCTAGCTGGTCGTGACTGTGTTTGACCTCCTCTTGGCAAGTTGTGACTAATTTGCAGCCCTCTAGAGCTGGGTCGTGGAATGTAATAGCCCTTTCATTTGGGTCATGGATTGTATAATCCCTTTAGGGATGACCTTTGGATCGTGGTGGCTCTTTCTAGTTAGGCTTTAACTGTTTGCAGCCTCTAGGGCCGGTCTATAACTGTGTTTGGGGTTGAGAATCACTATTGAGGTCTTCACTCTTAGTGACTGGGTCATATTGACTGCTACTGTATGTGCCTAACCTTAACCTACAACATTCTAACTTTTCTCTCTCTCACAAGGTATGTCATATGTTCCTTTGGTGACTTGTCCTTTCAGTGACAAGATATGATCCTAAAAGTATCTGAGTATAAGGCATATCCAAACCAACATTGTTATTGTTTATTAATTGTTGCTGATCAGTTTGTACTGTACTTTTGATTATGTTATGTATATTGCAGTTGATAAACTGCATCTCAAGAACCAACTTTAACACAGTGACCATGATAGTGTTAAAGTTGAAAGAGATGAAAATTATGTGTTAATTTACTACAACAGTGCTATTATGAATCCAACATTGTTTCAGTTTTTGTTTTATGCAGTAAAGTACAATTTTTTTAGATTTCCTATCTTAAACTTGTTATCACATATATTGTAGCTAGGATACCATGATGCAGCATGCAGATTGATCTCTTTATTTTTCTGAGCCAAACAGTCAAATGGGGATACAACATGGATCATCATTATAGCATGAGCCATTCAGAGCCTTTTTTCAGTATCAGATGCAGAGTATTTCCTTGCCAGGATTGAGATCTCCTTGTCCATTGAGATGACTTCAGTGATGACTTAGTTCTTTCAAGCAGAGCAGCAAATATGGTACACAATTCATAGATGGGCATATCAAATAGAGACATGTTTATGGTGACATCAGGTATATTGCTTCTTGGTAGGATTTTTCTCTATGATGTATACTAACACCTTTGACTTGTTATGCTATCATGATAATGGTGACCTACGCTTATATTATATGTTTCGTTGATGATTAACTTGTCTTGAGAATGATTAGAGAATTTGATGTTGAAGACCATTGCCTATGACATGCTTTACACAACTTTTTAACTTTAGTGCTATGCAGGTTCGATGCATCACTTGTCCCCATCCATCCAATTTCATCCATAAATGATTTTTCCCATGACTTATGTTTGATTGAGACCAATGAGATTGAAGATCCTTTTCCCCACTTAGACCCCCTGTGCATGATGAACTCCATGTTTTTCTGTGTCTTTGGCTATGAAGTATGTGGATTGGTTAGTGTGTCCAAGTTCACCGGATGGTTTTCCTTTATCCCTCAAAACAAGTGCACCAAATAACAGTGTTTTTAAACACTATTGAAAATAAAGTATAAAGTCAACCAATTTCCAAGAGAAGAGCACTCATCCTTTGTATGATGTGAGGCTGATTGCCCCTAAAGGGAAACAAGGTGGTGACTCCATCGCATCTATCGACGGTGGCATGCAATGAAGGTCATACCAAGTCATTATCTTAGGCCTGCAAGGCTATTCAGGACACCTGCTCTTGGAGGATGGCTAGTTAATTAAATGTCAATAAAGTAAGTGTTTTAGAAAGAGTTAATGGCCAAAGGATAAGCACTCATTCATTGTATAGTGTACAGCTCATTTGCCCCTACAGGGCAACAAGGTGAGACTGACCTGTCAAGGTTATGTCTTTGTCATTTTCTGGAAGCACAAAGGGCTTTCCAGGGCACCTGCCTTTGGAGGTTGACTAGTGTTGTGCAAGTAAATTCTTTGTAAATGGATATTTGCTAGAGCCTAAAGGAAACAAGCCCAAGTAGTTTAACCATTTATGAGACACGACCATCCCCTATTGCTATCTGTCATGCATATGTCACTGTGGTTGTGTGTATTTGTCATCATTCTGAGAGATCATATGGTCGAAATCAACTAGAAATCATCACCCTTTTACCTTAGCCTGGTTTTCCATCTCCACCCAGCATTATCAAATTGATTAAACTTTGTAAGTATGGCATATACTAGGGACTTCCAGAAGATTCAAAGACTGTTCGAAGACACAAGTATATTTTATTGTTATTATTATTACTACTATTGTCACCATGATTCTAATTAGCATGATTTCAGTTGGGTTTGAATATACATCTTGGAGCAGTTCTTACCTTGAATGCATGCAGGTTCAATTATTTTTAGTATCTCACCTTCAGATTTGGGTACTTTGACCAGGTCAACCCAGATGACCAAGTCAAACACAATTCCCAAGGCAGTGACTACAAAAATTGACAGTGCTTATATTTGCTCCAGACGTGCCTAGGACCAATACTGCAGTCTTAGTTTTCATTGGATGGTCACAGTTATTGAGTTTCAGAGTTTATTATTATTTTTTGTCGATTCTAGACATTATTTTTATTGTGAAATGATATATTTGGCATTTCAATGGATCAACAAGTATGAGTAGTCACCAGTACCATTCTACCATGTCTTCAGACACTTCTATGGAGTCAGTTTGCCCCAGTTCTCAGCCGAAAGAAAGTTATGATGGATTTTATTATTTTCAGAGGTTGTACCACTATAAATGAACTATAGAAATCGCTAAAGAAATCACTTTGGCTTGTGTGGTCAAGGAAATGGCAAGAAAATGATTATTGATGATGTATTTTCTCTCTCTGGATCATTTGTAAATTTGAGCACATAGATCTGTAGACAAATACACAACTCACAAAGTAGGTCTCACAATTTACTCAGCAATTGAAGAATGAAACAATGCAAAAATGGCTTGCAGCTGTGAATGCTTTCATTAATCAAAAAGTAATCAGATGATAATTACAATGAAGTAAAATGGCTTTAATAGCCACATGAAATTCGAATCCACATGAGGAAATTCGAATTGATAGACTCTACTTGACTGTAGGTAACTAAGACCTTGTTTAAATCACTATCGGAGGACTCAGTAGTTAACTGACCTTGTCTAAACCATAACCGGAGTTCATCGGAGCTCTAAAACACAACTCAAGTGTTACATTCAGTGTTGACTAAGGTTAACTGACTGTGGTAGGTGAGAAATGCGCCCCACATGAGTGCGGTCAAGTAAACCTAGCGCTAACTGAATGTAGAGGACTAGAACTGAATGTAACCGACTCCTAACTTAGCTTGACTAGTCATTAACTGAAGTGAACTGACCTTGGTTGGTTTCGGCACTCCCAGTGGCTTCCTAAATTGTAGGGATTGGTCTAGGAGGCTCCTAAACTGATGCAATCAAGTGCAATCAGTGGCAGTGAGCCTCAATTAGTGTTCCCCACACTTTAGTAACTGAAACATGTGCCCCAATTAGGTCAAGTGGACCCAATGGTGTTAATGACTATAAATAGACTGGATGGACTCCCGATTTAGACATGACTCTCAATTTAGACATATGACCAAATTTGGACAAGGGAGGATTAATAATCCTAACACCCCCCCTGCATGCTAACTTGGACAAACTATGGGCCCTGGTAACTAAGACCATAGGTCACCCATTACATCAAGTAAAATAAAGTAACTGCTTAATACAAGGAGCTGGGGCAAAAACCACATGGGAAAAAAGCCCTCCCTCTAGCTAAGCAAGTAGAATCAGGTCTCAAGTTTGAAAAACTTGAAAATATGTTGCTGCAATCTTCATCTCTGTGAGGTAGTGAAGCAGCATGCATGGTGTGCTGTGCACAGGTATTCTGGGGCCTAGCATGTAGACTTCTCCTTCTTCTCCAAAAATGATGATGGGAGGAAGGAGGAATGTAACCTTTGTCTCTTGCTGAATGAAGAGGTGTATGATCATATCCATTCTTCTGAATGTAGTAAGACTGGGCCCTTGCCATATAGCATCTTACAGGGAGTCTATTGCATCTCCCTGAAGGAGGTAAGATAGCATGACACAGAGCAAGAGTCTTTCCTTTCTGAGTGTCAGGTGAGTTTCCAGTCATCTTCCTAGCTTCCAGTTTGGAAGTAGGGACTGAATCTAGATCGGAATCACCCTGAATCTCAAGGTCATAAACTGATATAGATGGATCTACAATACTAGTAGAAGCTGTAAAAGAAGTAGATGCAATGATTTTACCTTCCCTTGCAGGTGGCTGCTGAGAGTGCACTGGTTCTGAAGGAGGCATGAAATGTGAGAACTCATATGCTTTTGAAGCATGATTTGCAGTACCCTTTGCTATGATGCTCCCAGTAGAGATATCTGTGATCTCCACTGAGTCAGGACCAAAGATCACTTGCTTTGGAGATCCAGTATGGGTCATCTGATAGACAAATAACAGGTCTGAAGTGAGGGAGGGAACAAATAGCACATCTTTGAACCTTCCATGTTCAAGTTGGATAGAGCCCTTCCCCTTTGTTTTGACTTTACTGTTATTGCCCATCTGAATACTAGGACCATCAAAGGACTGAAAAGAAGAGAATGATTCTTTGGATGCAGCCATATGGTTGGAAGCTCCAGAATCAATGAGAAAGACAGGTGTTGATGTGCAACAAGCCTTCAGTGCATGTCATTTCCTTTGGTATTCTTCTTCTTCTTCTTCAGAGTCATCCTTCCTTGCGCTAGCAGATACAGAAATGTTGTGCTTTTTCAAAAGAAGAGCCATTTCATCAAGTTGTCTTCTCATACAGGAGCTTTCTGAATGGAAGCCCCTTCCACAGTAAGAGCAGAGGACCTTGCCTTTGCCATTCTTCTTGCTTCTCTTCGAACCTGAAGGTTCTTTTGACTGCTCTTTCTTCACAGGGGACTCATCTCTTTGCTTCCCTTTGTTATTCGCTACCTTATCTCCTCTTGTAACTAGAGCTAGATCTTTGGGAGATCGAATGATCCCCATTTGGATCAATTTATCATTCTCAGAAATAAGAGATTGGATGAAAGAATTAACAGTGGGCATCTTCCAATTTGGAGTAGTGAGCCTTACTGTTTGGAAGGTGGATACAAAGACTGAGTAGTCTGCATTGAGCTTTGTGAGAATAGCAAGGATGAGCTGATCTTCATCCTTCTCCACTTTGCATTGCTTCAACAGATATATCAGGTTCTTGAACTTTGTGAAGAATTCATTCAGAGATTCGAAATTGGATAGATTGAGAGTAATCAAATCATTTTCTAGCTAATGGATCCTCATCTCATCATGTTTATCAAATAGGGAGACAAGCTTTTCCCAAACCAGCTTGGGAGTCTTCAATTCTAGGATGTGGAACCAAAGATCTTTAGAGACTGAGGAGAGCATGTGTCCATGGGCTTCATCAAGCCTGTTCATGTACTTAGCTTTGTCTTTATCTGAATCTGGCTCTTCCTCTGCTTCTTCTATGAGTCTGAAGAGCCCTTTGGTGCGGAGCATTACCACCATGTCTGCCTTCCACTGGTGATAGTTGAAGGGAGTGAGAGGCTCTATTGGATGAGCCATTTCGAATGTAGTAGGAAGAACTGAGCTGCTGTAGCGAATGCAGTGAGAAGAAAGGGCTGCTTGTAGCGAATGCTGTAAGAAAAGTTGATAACGTGTCACACAATCAAACATACAAAGTAAGGTCGACAGTCTGCACTTTTGGAATTTCCTTCACACCCAGCATAGTTGATCAAGCAAGCTTGATCAACAATTTCCTAACTTGGGATATTAAGTGGTAAATTCTCCGCTTCTAGTGCAGTACTGGAAAGATCAATTTGCCAAAACAAAAGATCCGGCTGGAGATCTGAGGAGGAGAGGAGTCTTGTCCACCGAGGCTCTGATACCATGTAAATTTGAGCACATAGATATGTAGACAAATACACAACTCACAAAGTAGATCTCATAATTTACTCAGCAATTGAAGAATGAAATAGTGCAAAAATGGCTTGCAGCTGTGAATGCTTTCATTAATCAAAAAGTAATCAGATGATAATTACAATGAAGTAAAATGGCTTTAATAGCCACATGAAATTCGAATCCACATGAGGAAATTCGAATTGATAGACTCTACTTGACTGTAGGTAACTAAGACCTTGTCTAAATCACTATCGGAGGACTCAGTAGTTAACTGACCTTGTCTAAACCATAACTGGAGTTCATCGGAGCTCTAAAACACAACTCAAGTGTTACATTCAGTGTTGACTAAGGTTAACTGACTATGGTAGGTGAGAAATGCGCCCCACATGAGTGCAGTCAAGTAAACCTAGCGCTAACTGAATGTAGAGGACTAGAATTGAATGTAATTGACTCCTAACTTAGCTTGACTAGTCATTAACTGAAGTGAATTGACCTTGGTTGGTTTCGACACTCCCAGTGGCTTCCTAAATTGTAGGGATTGGTCTAGGAGGCTCCTAAACTGATGCAATCAAGTGCAATCAAGTGCAATCAGTGGCAGTGAGCCTCAATTAGTGTTCCCCACACTTTAGTAACTGAAACATGTGCCCCAATTAGGTCAAGTGGACCCAATGGTGTTAATGACTATAAATAGACTGGATGGACTCCAAATTTAGACATGACTCCCAATTTAGACATATGACCAAATTTGGACAAGGGATTATTAAAAATCCTAACATCATTTGGCACCAGTTTCATCCATTTTCATGCTCCGGATTATTATTTTGGCTCTCTTAGGGAGGATGTCCCCCGTAGGGCGAAATTGGTTAAAATGGCCAAAATAAAAGTGTGTAAATCAAGTTGTATCTTTAGAAATATGTATGGAGGGACCCCCTTATGACCTCTCCATGTCCCCTAAGTGTCAAACTTGCAAAAAGAATGATTTATCAAGTTGTAAAAATGGGCTTTATGAGGCAATTCGCCCCCCTCAAATGTATTTGTCTAAGTTTATCCATGTAATGTAAAATTAAAAGATCTCCATCGTTGATGATGTTTTAATCCCAACTGTTGGATGGATGTTGGTTAGAATGTGGACACACTCTCGATCTATTTAAGATATGTGATCCCCCCATTTATCTCATCGGGAAATTTTGTACTCTTGGTTCTAGACATTTGAATAAAAACATTTTTGCAAAAATTCTTGGATCTTTGTGGGATGTTCTTGTCTATGATTGAAAAGTTTATCTTGCTTAGCATTTAAGAATTTTTCGAGGTATCAAAATATATTTGGAAGAGATAATGTTTGTATGCAAGAGGGCAACTTCACTTGGGCATTTTTGTGGGCTTCCCCAACTCATTTCTCTTGAATACGTTTCACAATCAGGGGGTTTTCAATAGTATCTTTGATATGCTCTCTGTTTTTCTTGCATCTATAGTTCATTTTTCTTGCGTAGCAAATCTCACTTCGATAGTTTGACTGTGCAAGGAAGAGGGGCGCACTACCTCACTTGGTGCTTCATCTGAATTGCTTTAAATTAATCGAGACGAGATAAATCATCATTTGCAAGGAATGTACAAGATTTTCCAGGTAATATCTACTCTATATCTCTTGTTTTAAATTTCTATTCCATTAGTTGTAAATTTCTTTGGTGAAACCCTCTTTTAAAACCCTCAAATTTTAGATTTATAAGATCTAGTTTGTGGTTGGCTTTAAAACTTAAAAGTTAAAACCCACATTGGAAATACATTAAAACCCCTTAGTTTAAATTTTCGTAATCATCAGACTTCATTTTCTCATCAAACACACTGGTCATTCCTCTAGGGGAGACGCCCTCCTTGAGGGAAGTGGGTATTTTTCATTCCGCAAATTGGGTGTTGCTAGTTTAACCTCTAATTGCATTATCTTACACCTAGCAATAAACTTGAGTGTCTAATTTTATCTAATATCACCATTTACTCCAAGATTCAAATTTCCATACTCAAAACTCTAGGGTAAATTGGGGTTTTTCACATAGACACTCGTTTTCTCTTAGTAATAGTGCCAAACTCTAATTAACTATCCTACTAAAAGATATAATCAAGTTTCCCTCGAATATTCACTTGCATTCCTTATTTTTATGGCTATCTTGGTTATAGGGATGCCCCGTAGCTTTAGTATTTGTACTGACTCTGAAGTGTATGTATCCTTGACTGGCGTGACATCTGAGTTCTTTCAGAGGTTTTGGATATTGTAGGTCACGACTTTAGTTGTCTTTCCCCTCTGCCATCCTGGATAGGATCACCTTACAAGGCAACTACATGATTCGTGATAACAAAACCCTAACTTAACCCCAATTTTAACAAGAAAACATCCACGTTGTGTTTTAGGTAGACTATGTTCTTACTATGATAGTTTTCAGAACTTAATCCCTCAACTAAAGTTTTTAGATATTAAATGTGGCTTCTACGTAAGCATAGAGCTTGACCCTAGCTATAGTTTTAATGCTTTGAGTTTTGGCTTATATGACAGCCATACGTGGATTGTGACTGTATGTTCTGAAGAAAAAAAATGTAGTTACTCATTTTCTGTGTATTATGTGCAGAACTAGTCATGTGAATGCCATGATTTTACTAGAAGATAAAAACGCTTAGCCTATGTTCATTTTACTGTACATGTAATTTATAAATAATATGCAAAATATATTATATATAGTGTTTTAATCTTGGTCTAGCGATCTCCATTCTCACGGAAATTCGATTTGTAGTCAGCAATTGGTTCATTTGAAATTTAGTCTTGATATTTAGTATATATATGTTTTAAATAATTCTACGATGCTTGTTGACTGTTTATCATGGGATTCATGCGTATTGATTAGACGTGTTTATTTGCGAGATTTGATCCCTGAATATTTTGCCTGTCAACGCTGAAGCGTGACCCTAGGGTAATTGTTTTAAGTTGGGTCTGTAGTTTTTAATGGCAACCATGCATAGCGTGGCTTCAACTAATTATTGACATGGAAGAGAACTCTAGTTCTATGATTGGCGTTTTATATACAGACCTAGGTTTTAATGAATTTATGGTATATATATCATTATTTAACCTATTTAGGTTTTAGAGACTTGGTCCCGAGATCCTAATTGGGATCCTAACCCTAGTTAAGATTATAAAGAGTTTTCTCTCTAGGCTAGAAATAGTCTATGATATATGAATAGGTTCATTTTTTTTGTTTATCAAGATTCTATCAGTTGATATATTTAGAAGAATTAAATACAATCCCATCCTAACGAAATATAGAAAAAGCTTAAATGAAAGAATATAGGCGCTGCTAAATCTTAATAAATAATTTAATGATAATGTGTACAAAAATAAATATTTTCAGTCTGTAAAGGCTTGAGCGACATGAACAAATTCATACAAAAACTCAAGATAAACCAGATTAGTTAATAAACCCTAATATAGATATTGTATTAGAAAATAATGCAGAAATAAGGAGTTACAGCCTTTAAAAAATTGAAATCATGAAATCTAAGCAGCATCGAGAGCCATTCTCTTAGGAGAATGGAGACATCTAGTCTGCACAAGGGGTGTGGAACCAGTCCAACACTAGGGGACTCAACCTAGAGTTGAGTGGCCATTCTGTTGAATGGGGATATCTGGTCCGGGACCAAGATATGGAACCAGTCCAACATTGGGGGACTCAACCTTGAGTTGAGTGACCATTCTGTTGAATGGTGACATCTGGTCCGAGACCAGGATGTGGAACCAGTGTAGCACTGGGGGACTCAGCCTAGAGCTGAGTGGCCATTCTTTGAATGGAGGCACCTGGTCAGTTACCAGGAATTTACCTAGTTCGGGACTAGGGACTCAACCCGGGGCTGAGAGCCATTCTCCGGGAGAATGGAGTCACTTGGTCTGTTACCAAGTATTTGACCTTGTGTCAAATTATGCAACCTATGGCTGAGGCACCTGGTCTGTTACCAACTTACCAGGATAACACTATAAGCCCTATACCGGGTCTAGGCATGTGTGACACTCTGACCCTCGATCAGTGGGCTTTGTGATCTTCTCCAAGGCTTAGCTACCCTTGGTTAAGACACCTTAGAATCTGATCTTGGTGTCACACAGAGTGTGAGATAAAAGCATTAGTAATCCTCTCTGTTTATGATGATATACTTTGAGTGGGGATGAAGGACCACATTGACAACTTGTTTCAACCACAGGGGGCACTTGAAGATGGCTAAAGTAAAAGTCAAAATACATAAGGACCCTTAGTACCACTAAGGAGTCAAAGTGAAAGTGCAAAAAGACCTTTAGTACCACTAAAGGTGAAAGTCAAAGTAATAAAATAATAAAATAATATTATTTTGTTCTTTTGAGTTTTGGTCCACTTACAGGTGACTCAAAGGCTATAAAAGAAGATCAATCCATTTCATTATTACACACTTGATCTTATGCTCTCAGCTGCTCCAAGGAAGCTATACGATGGTTCAAAAGAAGAAGTAAGTTTATCTCGTGGTTATGCCCTAGCATGGATGAGTCTAGCTAGGGCACCCACACTTGATTTTGATACACCCTCACCTACGGTTTTATTCACAAGAAGACATCCGCAGCATCCTCTTCATTCTTTACGTGCTAGGGTTTTACCCTAGCTCTCTTCACCTTCACAGGCAGACTGAGATTCTCCACGGGCAGGCATAAATCTTCCTCAGCAGTTTGGTTTCACTCACGGGTTGGTTGTGAGAGCTTTGGGCAACTCCCCATCACCTTCGGCAACCTCCTTCTCCTTGGCAAGCCCTAGCAAAGCTAGGGCTGCCTGCTGATACCCTCGGGCAGCACCCAGCAAGCCCTCACAGGCCATGGGCTTCCTGCCGGTGTCTTTGGGCATACCCAGCACCCACAGCAGGCTTGGGCATGCTTCCCTTAGCCTCCAGCAGCAACAAGCTACTTTTTCGGGAAGAGGCTTTCGAGGTCTGTTAGACCTCGGACCTAGCAGCAAAGAACCGGGCAAAACCTCGGTCAGGGCAGCAGGCCTCCCGGGCAAACACAAGAGACCCTTCGGGTAGCAGATCCGGTCACAGGCAGGGCAGACAAGTTTTCGAGCAGCAGAAAATAAGGTCGGGGAGGGCTCGAGCAGCCCAGGCAGAGCTGCAACGGATCCAAGCAGCCTAGCAACAGATCTGAGCGGCCATACAAGGTCACGGGAAGCCAATTTGGGCAGTCTGATTTTCTGGGCAGGAGAGAAAATTAGGGCATCAAGCCCTAATTTGATAAAAGCCTTAATTTGGCATTTCTGTCTAAAATTATCTTATGTAATTGTGGATCTGTGGTACAAACCCATTGGGGTTTGAGAATTCATTGAAGAACGCAGTCATCTCATTTACGAGATGAATTACTAATGCTTTTGGGGTTTTTGTCCTTTAAAGGTTTCCCTAGTGAAAAACTCTTGTGTTCAGTGTGTTGATGTGTTGATGTTATTTACTACACTTGTGATTTGTTATGTTAGTCTGCAAATTTTAAAAGTATTCATGCTAATGCTAAAAATTCAACATGGTATCAGAGCTTAGCATGTGAAGAACCAGTAAGAAGAAATTTTTGTTGTCTTCCTAGACCTTGGGATGTTTTGCAGACTTGACATTTGACTAAGTGGCAAAGATGGCCATCAACATCTTCAGACTGGAAGACAAGCTTCAAGGCTCAACCAACTACAACCCCTAGAAAGCTAGGCTTACATCTATTCTAGAAGAAAATGACCTTGATGACATTGTGTTCAACGTTAGTGAAGAGCCAACATCTAATGCTGGCAGACTTGCTTATAAGAAGAAGCAGGCTAAGGCTAGAAGGATCATCTTTGATTCTGTCAAAGAAACTGTGATGCCCAACATCACAGCATTAAAGACTACCAAAGAATGCTTTCACACCTTAGCTAACTTGTATCAGAAGAAGGCTCCCAATCATAAGAGAGTCTTGAAGAAAAGGCTACGAACTTTGAAGTTGAACAAGGATGAAGGGGTTGGTTCCTTCTTCACAAAGATTGCACAGGTAAGAAATCAACTTATTGCTATTAGTATTGTTGTTGATGATGATGACCTAGTGCAAACTGTTGTTGATGATGATGACCTAGTGCAGACTGTGGTTGATGGTCTCCCAACCTCTTGGAAAACATTCTTGGCATCTATCAGTGGATGTGAGATCAACCAAACTTCGAAAGACTTTGGCATGATTGCTTGGAAGAAGAGGGAAGGACTTCGGGCATGGCAACTAAGGAAGGAAGCCTTGCACTTGCAGCAAAGACAAAGAAGTTCAAGAAGCCCTCCTCTGAGCAAAAGAAGGGAAAGAAACCTCAAGGTGAGTTCTCTAATGTTTCAAAAGTGGAATGCTATAATTGCCACAAGTTTGGGCATTTTGCCAGGGATTGCAGGCAGACCAAGAAGAAATTCAAAAGAAGATTTCAAGCGTCTACTACATAAGAAGAAGAAGAAGAAGACCAGGGCTAACAAAGAAGACGAACCTAGAAGAGAGTACTACCTGATCTCTGCTCTCTTTGGATCCTTCACAAACAGTGCTACCTCTTGGTTGGTGGATAGTGGTGCCTCCAGGCATATGATGGGTAACCGTGGAGCTCTCACTAGTTATAGAAAGAAGAAGTCCACTACTCAAGAGGAACTTGGAGATGACTCCACTTACAAGATTGAAGGAGTTGGCTCAACTTCACTTCAACTTGATTCAGGTACGGTTTTACATATTGATGATGTCTCATATGTTCCTGGTTTGAAGAAGAATCTTCTATCTGTTGTTGGCTTAGAGGACAAGGGCTACAGAGTCCTTCATGGACAAGAAAGTCCTACTATGGGCAAAAGATGAAAAGCTAAGCTCAGTTGTTCAGATTGGGGTTCGAGAGGGAGGCCTCTACAAGGCTTCCAAAGATTCCACTCATGCTTTGGTACATCATACAGTCGATCCATGTGAGTTGTGGCATAGAAGGTTTGGAAACCTTCACTACAAAGCTCTTCTAGGCTTGCAAAAGATGGTCACAGGTATGCCTGAGGTATCTCCAAAACATGATGGAATTTGCAAAGGATGTGCTCTAGGTAAGAACACTAAGAAATCCTTTTCCATAAGCAAGAATAGATCTAAAGGCATTTTAGATTTGATTCACTCTGACATTTGTGGGCCTATGTCTTCACCCTCCTTTAGTGGGTGCTTATATGTCTTGTTCATAGATGATCACTCTCGGAAGTCATGGATTTACTTCCTCAAGACCAAAAGTGAAACTTTTGACAGGTTCAAAGAGTTCAAGGCTCTGATTGAAAGTCAAACTGGCAGACACATCCGTATCTTGAGATCAGATAACAAAAGTGAGTATGAATCTATTGAAGACAGTGGAGATGTGATCTTCCATGAGGAAGTTGTGTTCTGTCAAACACAAGAGCTTTCAAAGGAAGATGAAATACCTCCCCTTAAGTTTCCAATTTGAGAAGTTTAGAGGGAGGAAGAGGAATTTGAGGATCAAATTCCAGATGCACCTAAGGACACTAAAAGTCCACCAAAAGAACTGCTTGAAGTTCCTTCTTCCAAATGGAGACCTGCTTGGTACCGAGAAATGATACAAGAAGTCGAGAAGCATAAAGCTCCTCCCGGGACTTTTAGAGAAAGCATAAGACCACAGAAGTACTCTAGTCTTATTGGTGTAGAACCTTCCACCTACAAAGAAGCAGCAAGTCAACAGGTATGGGTTGATGCAATGATTGAAAAGTACAATTCAATCATGAAGAATGATGTGTGGGAAGTTGTTCCCAGACCAACAGGAAAGTCAGTAGTGACCTCCAGATGGCTTTACAAAATCAAGCATGTTGTTGATGGCAGTGTGGAGAAGTATAAATCCAGATTCGTAGCTCGTGGCTTCACTCATAAAGAAGGCATTGACTATGATCAGACATTTGCTCCTGTTGCCAGGTATACTACCATCAGAACCATCATTTCTCTTGCTGCAGTATTCGGATGGAAGACAACATTCCTTAATGGAAAGATTGAGGAGGAAGTCAATATTGAACAACCTGAAGGATTTATGACTCATGGAAATAAGACCCATGTGTATAAACTGACGAAAGCCTTGTATGAACTGAAACATTATCCAAGAGTCTGACATGCGAGGATGGATGGATTTCTCCACAGCTTGGGGTTTTTTAAAAGTCTAGTTGATTCTAACTTGTACTTTAAGGTTGTTCATAATCATGTCTTGATCCTTGTTTTATATGTAGATGACTTGTTTCTTACAGGTGATGAACAGTTGATAGAACAGTGTAAGAGGGAGCTTGCCTCTGAATTTGAGATGAAGGATCTCAGTTTGATGCACTATTTCCTTGGCTTAGACGTCTGGCAAAAGCCAGGCGAGATTTTCCTGACACAAGGAAAGTATGCAGTGGACATCTTGCAGAGATTTGGGATGCAAGACTGCAAGTCCATGAGCATACCCATGACTACCAACTTGACAAAGTTGCGTGACTCATCCACCAGTTCACAAAGTGTGGACTCTACTTTATACAAACAGCTTATTGGATCCTTGATGTATCTCGTGCATGCGAGAGCAGATATTTGTTACACAGTGAATGCTCTAAGTCAGTTCATGTCCGATCCGAAGCACATACATTGGGTAGTTGCTAAACACGTACTCAGATATGTGCAAGGTACTATAACTTATGGAATCAGGTATACTTCCAACAGTGGAGTATTATTATCAGGATATGCTGATTCAGATTGGTTGCAGTGCAGTAGACCGGAAAAGCACCTCTGGTTACTACTTCAGTATGGGATCTACTATGATCTCTTAGTCCAGCAGGAAGTAGGGTTCCATAGCTCAGAGTACAGTTGAGTCTGAATATATTGCTGCAAGTGACGCCTGCAAAGAAGTAGTTTGGCTTAGAAAACTTCTATCTGATCTGTTCGGTGGAAAGCTTGACTCAACAATCATCCATTGCGATAATCAAAATTGCATTGAGCTTTCAGAGAACCCGGTGTTTCATGATAGATTGAAACACATTGAAATGAAATATCATTTCATCAGAGACCTAGTACAAAGAGGTGCTCTGAAGTTGCAGTGCATTCATACGAATGAACAGATCGCATATATCTTGACCAAGCCTCTGACAGCATCAATGTTCGTGTACTTTTGTGACAAGCATGGCATGGCAGAGAATGCCTCTCTTGCTGAGAGGGAGTGTTGATTTTTCTGAGCAGCATCGAGAGCCATTCTCTTAGGAGAATGGAGACACCTAGTCCGGGACCAAGGTGTGGAACCAGTCCAGCACTGGGGGACTCAACCTAGAGTTGAGTGACCATTTTGTTGAATGGGGATATTTGGTCCGAGACCAAGATATGGAACCAATCCAGCACTGGGGGACTCAACCTTGCGTTAAGTGACCATTCTGTTGAATGGTGACATCTGGTTCAGGACCAGGATGTCGAACCAATCTAGCACTGGGGGACTCAGCCTAGAGTTGAGTGGCCATTATTTGAATGGAGGAACCTGGTCATTACCAGGAATTTACCTAGTCCGGGACTAGGGACTCAGCCTGGGGTTGAGGGCCATTCTCTTGGAGAATGGAGACGCTTGGTCTTTTACCAAGCATTTGACCTTGTGTCAAATTATGCAGCCTATGGCCGAGGCACCTGGGCTGTTACCAACTTACCAGGATAACACTATAAGCCCTAGACCGAGTCTAGGCATGTGTGACACTCTGACCCTCGATCAGTGGGCTTTGTGATCTTCTCCAAGGCTTAGCTACCCTTGGTTAAGACACCTTAGTATCTAATCTTAGTGTCACACAAAGTGTGAGATAAAAGCATTAGTAATTCTCTCTGTTTATGATGATGTACATTGAGTGGGGATGAAAGACCACCTTGACAACTTGTTTTGACCACAAGGGGCACTTGAAGAAGGCTAAAGTAAAAGTCAAAATACATAAGGACCCTTAGTACCACTAAGGAGTCAAAGTGAAAGTGCAAAAAGACCTTTAGTACCACTAAAAGTGAAAGTCAAAGTAATAAAATAATAAAATAATATTATTTTGTTCTTTTGAGTTTTGGTCCACTTACAGGTGACTCAAAGGCTATAGAAGAAGATCAATCCATTTCATTATTACACACTTGATCTTATGCTCTCGGCTACTCCAAGGAAGATATACGCTGGTTCAAAAGAAGAAAGAATTTTATCTCATGATTATGCCCTAGCATGGATGAGTCTAGCTAGGGCACCCACACTTGATTTTGATACACTCTCACCTAGAATTTTATTCACAAGAAGAACATCTGCAGCATCCTCTTCATTCTTTACGTGCTAGGGTTTTACCCTAGCTCTCTTCACCTTCACAGGCAGACTGAGATTCTCCACGGGCAGGCATAAATCTTCCTCAGCAGTTTGTTTTCACTCACGGGCTGGTTGTGAGAGCTCCAAGAAGCTCCCCATCACCTCTGGCAGCCTCCTCCTCGAAAGGCCCTAGCAGAGCTAGGGCTGCCTGCTGATACCCTCGGGCAGCACCCAGCAAGCCCTAACAGGCCACGGGCTGCCTGTTGGTGCCTTTGGGCATACCCAGCACCCACAACAGGCTTGGGCAAGCTGCCCTAAGCCTCCGGCAGCAACAAGTCGCTTTTCGGGTAGCCCTTTGAGGGCTTGGGCAAGCTGCCCTTAGCCTCCGGCAATAACAAGCTGCTTTTCGGGTAGCCCTTTGAGGGCTCGGGCAAAGACTTTCAAGGTCTGTTAGACCTCGGACCAAGCAACAGAGAACCAGGCAGAACCTCGGTCATGGCAGCAAGCCTCTCGTGCAGACACAACAGACCCTCCAAGCAGCAGATCCAGTCACGGGAAGGGATGGCAGGTTTTCGGGCAGCAGAAAATAAGGTCGGGCAGGGATCAGGCAGCTCGAGCAGAGCTGCAACAGATCCGGGCAGCCTAACAGCAGATCCGGGCAAGCATACAGGGTCATGGGCAGCCAATTCGGGCAGTCTGATTTTCTGGGCAAGAGAGAGAAAAAGCCTTAATTTGGCGTTTCTATGTAAAATTATCTTCTATAATTGTGGATCTGTGGTACAAACCCATTAGGGTTTGAGAATTCATTGAAGAACTCAGTCATCTTATTTACGAGATGAATTACAGTTTTACTAATGCTTTTGGGGTTTTTGTCCTTTAAAGGTTTCCCCAGTGAAAAACTCTTGTGTTCAGTGTGTTGATGTGTTGATGTTATTTACTGCACTTGTCATTTGTTATTTTAGTCTGCAAATTTTAAAAGTATTCATGCTAATGCTAAAAATTCAACACAAATTTATAAAAGAAAAACTCAAGATAAATCAGTTTTGTATAAATCCAAAAATTAGAAAATAATGCAGAAGTACTTATCAGTCCTTTTTGCTTTCCAACTGATCTGGGAACTACCACGTTCCACCCAACCGTAGAGCTCAAACCATTCTTGAATCGTTCAACAGGTCACCCCCGAGCTTAACCGAGCATGCTAGAGACACTAGAAGTTATAGGTGAATTTGTTATCTTTCTTTACTAATCAGCAGAGTAGTCACAAGGTCTGTTTACAACCCTTTGTAGAGTCTTGTAAATAATTTTCTCACTTTTCCACAGTCCTCCTTGGACTCACCAAAATCTCCCTTCGGTAATCTGAGTGTTCAAAGACCTACCGTTGAACCCTCCAGTGAACTAGGGATCGTTGCCCCTTGCAACGTGCTCTCTCTGTTATTTATAAGTTTCTTTGAGGAGAAAGGCTTCTATCATTTAGGTTTAATCACTATGTTCAACCACTAGTTACACTAACTATTTGTTTTTATCTTTTCTTAATAATTTGATTCCTTTTTTAACTCTCACAGTTTATTTTATTGAATAATATAATATTTAATCCCGGCATCTAGTTGATTTTAGTTATCAACTACTCAACCATTCCAATTTGTTGCATGCTCGATCCCTCTTCAAGTGGGTGTCCCAGTTAGTCTTAGAAAGAATAAAAGGAGATAGCTAATATGCAATTTAATAATAATAATTTGTTTCTAATGTTCCAGATCCTCTAGCTCAACATCAGTCATCCACAAGGAATCTAAGTGCTCCAGAGCTTTACTGCTCAACACTTAACTCAACAATAGTCCTAGTGCTCCAAAGCTGACTGCTCAACACCGATTAAATAATACTCTTGGTGCTCCAGAGCTTTATTGCTCAACACCATTAAACAATTTAAAATTAATCTAAGTGTTCCAGAGCTTTACAGCTCGACATTAATTAAACAATTACATATAAAAATAAATAGTTTTGTTTTTGGATATTACATCTTGTACCCTTTAGGGACATTGTTGATGGCACTAACCATCTCATGCCAATAGGGAAGTGAACAACATTGATTAGTACACCATATGGATAAAAAAACTCATCGCTTTCAAATCCATCTTGTCCCTACTACCAACTCAAGGAAATCCCCTATAGTTCTATAAGGAGCATATGAGGCTTCACTACCATCATGGGCCAAAGCAAATGACGGTTAGCCCAATGGTTTAGATGTGGAAGTGCCATGGGCATTGGATTCAAATCTATGTCATTTTTCCCCTAAGCCCTCTTTCCAAAGATGTCTCGCCTTATACTTTTGTTCGGGTACACAGGGTACTCCCAAAAGACCGAACACCTTGAGCAACCGCTTCACACAAATAGATCACAGATCAACACACCGATGTTTGTCACGTGGTTAAAACCCTCAAGAGGGAAACAGTCCACGGCCCCAGCCAAATAGTTACTTGGAGCAATTTATTATGCAAAAGAAAGAGAGTTACATGAGCTTCTCATAATCGATCAACTAGCCAAGGACCCTCTATGCTCTTTAAATAGAGATCATAAACCAATCGGGTGTTAAGCCATGGATTAATGGTAGGTATGATCTAAGAGAAGTTGAACCGTCGGATCACTCTATGTCTAGAACATATCGTGACCGTCAGATTAGAATATTTACAAATGCATACTAATGCATACTAAAGAAACACACTTTTACCTAACGGATATATTACACAAGTTGATCTTAACTAACTCCTAAGTGTCTAAATCAATGTTACAAATATCATGTCGGCGAATATATCGTCGAGGGTCCAAAAAGAAATTATCGGATTTATCGGCGAAAATGTCGGCAAACATCGGCAATATATCGACAACTTAAAAAAGTACAAAAATATTCCTTTTTTTCAAAAGCAACAAAAACATCAAATAAACACATTGCTACAGGAATATGGAAATAAAACGGAAACCGATATATAAGATGTATAAGACCTCTACTGATATATTAATATAATATTTCTAGTTTTCTACATTACAATGTTACATCTGCTACACATTGCTACATCTCTAAAGTTAAACTTAATATAATATATTAATTTTTAAATAAAATTTTAAAATAAAAAAAAGATAATATACAATCATGGTGTAAATGTTAATTTCAACTTATATATATTAAATTTTTAACCTATCAGTAAACAGTAAATGTTTTAATGTACATTGTATAGTATACTATATTATATATTATAATTATATATTATATATTATATATTTAATATAATATATAATATATATATTATACAATATATAATATATATATATTATACAATATATAATATATATTATACAGTCTGGCCAACATTTAAACTTTAAACTTTACCCACAGTCCGTCAGCCACAGTCGGTCGACGTTTACCCACTCCAAAGTCCACCGCAAATTAAAACTTTAAACTGTAAATTAAAAAAACTCGTTCCTCCATGCACTTGAGAGTCAAGACCCCCACGCAGAACGCAGACCTCTGGAGTCCGGAGTCCAAACACTACACGCAGCGGATTGGAAAAAGGTGAAAAACGCCCAAAAATCGGTTTTTAAACCTCGACGGACCCTGTGCTACCCTATCGACTTGCGATTTTTACTGAAAAAATCATGATTTTTACTAAGGAAAAATCGCCGATGTTTACCTCAATTTTTGCCGATAATATCGCCGAGGAGATCATATCGCAATATATCGCCGATATTTGTAACACTGGTCTAAATATCCTAACATCCCCCCTTAAGAACAACTTGGGATAGGATTGAAGGATTTACAAAAGTGACACTATTAGGAAAAGGAAGGAGGCATTAGAGCCTATCCCCCCTTAATGACACATTCCTGAACTCCTAACATAGACCGAAGTTTAGAAAACTTCGCTTCTATAAGAGACTTGGTGAAGATGTCTGCAACTTGATCATCTGTAGGGCAATCGAGCACTTCAATAACACTATCATGAACAAGATTTCTAATGAAGTGCATGTGTAGCTCAATGTGTTTGTTGCACTGATGTAGAACTGGATCTTTGGCAAGCTTGATGGCACTTTGATTGTCGCACCAAAGTGGAGTAGGCTGCTACTGCTCGAATCCAAACTCTGAAAGGATTTATCGAAGCCATAAAGCTTCCTGACTGGCATTAACTGCGGCTCGATATTCTACTTCTGCTGAACAAAGAGCAAGAGCTTGTTGTTTCTTACAAGCCCAAGTGACAGGTCCAAATCCCAAACTGAAAACATAACCTGCAGTAGACTTTAAATCATCAGGATCGTCGACTCAATCTGAATCAGTGAAACCAACCAACAAAGGTTTCCCCCCTGTACTGTAATGAATCCCAAACTGAATTGTACCTTGAATATATCGAAGTATTCTTTTTGCTACTTTCCAATGACTTTCATGAGGAGTTTGCATATAACGAGCAACACGACCAACGGCAAAGGAAAGGTCAAGACGGGAATGAGTCAAGTATAAAAGACTACCAACAAGCTGACGATACAAGATGGCATCTACTTCAGGGGAAGTACAAGTGGCAGAAAGTTTGACTCCATACTGGAAGGGAGAAGGGGCTGGTTTACAATCTTCCATGTGGAAGCGACGAAGAAGGTCACAAGCATACTTAGACTGGGAAAGAAAGATTCCTTCTTTGGTTTACAAGACTTGGAGACCAAGAAAATAATGCAAATGTCCTAAGTCTGACATTTCAAAATTTTGCTTAAGATTGGATTTCACATGGGTTATAAGTTTAGGGTCACTACCAGTAAGGATAAGATCATCAACATAAAGAACAAGTATGATGAGATGGTTTCCTACTTTCTTGGTATAGACATTGGAGTCAGAATGGCATCTGGAAAAACCAATGTCAAGGAGAAAGCTATCCATTTTGGCATAGCAGGCTCTAGGAGCTTGCTTAAGGCCATATAAGGATTTCTTAAGGAGACAAACAAGGCTAGAGTTATCCTGAACATATCCAGGAGGTTTTTCCATGTAAATTTCCTCCTGTAAATCACCATGTAAAAGGGCAGACTTGACATCCATTTGATGGACTTCCTAGTTATGTAAGGCTATAAGGGAAAGAACAAGGCGGATGGAATTCATTTTTGCGACAAGAACAAAGGTTTCATTGTAGTCAATCCCTTCAACTTGGGAAAAACCTTTGGCAACTAACCTTGCCTTAAGTCTTTCAACACTTCCATCTGATGCATACTTAGTTCTGTAGACCCATTTACATCTGACAAGTTTTCTTCCTTTTGGAAGAGGAACAAGATCCCAAGTATCGTTCGCCATTAAGGAACGATATTCTTCATCCATAGCTGCATCCCAATCTGGATTTCCTGAAGCTTCTGCAAAAGTTTCTGGATCATGATTCTCGGAAACTTGAGCCAAAAGAGAAGAGGCTCCCTGAAACTGAGAACGTGTTCGACTTTGAACTCTAGGATCACTGACAAGATCACCAGCTGCTTCACATGTTGAACGAACCCACCGAGGAAGCATTGGTGCTGGTGCAATTGGAGGAACATGAGCAGGCAGAGGTGGATTTTCATTCTCACTGTAATCATCAGAAACTGGAGTTGGAAACCTGTCAAGGAAGTTGGAAGAAGAAGGCACAATCGCCGAATCAGGCTCGCAGGCCAAATATGGCACACCCACCAAGTTAAGCTTGCAGGCCAAGAGATTTTCATCAAATTTAACATCTCTTCTAATGATTATATCATGTGAATGGGGCTGAAGAAGTCTATAACCTTTTACATCTTCAAAATATCCAACAAATATGCACTTTTCACTTTTAGGCTGCAATGCTTTCCGTTTTTCATCCGGAATGTGAGCCCATGCCTCACAACCAAATACACGAAAGTGTCTTACATCTGGTTTAATTTTACTCCATGCTTCTTCCGGTATTATACCTTGTAAAACTTTAGTGGGTGTGCGATTAACTATGTAATTTGCACAATTTATGGCCTCAGCCCAATATTGAAGACTTAGTCCCTTAGATTGGATCATACAATTAGCCATTTCTTTTGAAGTGCGATTCTTCCGTTCAACTACGCCATTTTGTTGTGGTGTATATGGAACAGTGTGCTGTTGTTGGATTCTTTGTTCAGTGCAGAAAGTAGTGAACTTGTTGTTAACATATTCTCCTCCATTGTCAGATCTTAACTTAATAATTTGATGACCAGATTGTTTTTCAACAAGGGCCTTGTAGGCCAAGAACATGTTAAATACTTCGCTCTTAAGTTTTAGGAAGTAAACCCAAGTGCGTCTGGAGTAGTCATCAATGAAAGTTAAGAAATATTTGAAACCAGAAAAGGAAGCAGATGGAAGAGGACCACACAAATCACTATGCACAAGCTCCAAGGGAACCGAGGCGTGCCAAGAGGCACATTTGTCAAAAGTGTCCCGATGATGTTTTCCAAATACACAACCGGAACAAACACCATCCTTGCAAGATACCATCGGAAGACCAGTCACCATATTGTCTTTACATAGTTGTTGCAATGAGCGATAATTTAAGTGACCAAATCGCTCATGCCAAAGTTTGCTCAAGTTATCACTATGAGCAATAAAAACTGAAGGAAAATGTGATGAAATAAAGTTGTTAAATTTGTACAACCTGGTAATATCATCAACAATTCCAGTAGCAAGGACATTTTGAGGATTTTTAAACTCCTTGATTACAACTTGGTGAGGTGTAAACGTCACAGTTTTACCTTCACCCGAATGAGTAATTTGATAGACTGATAACAAATTGCAGGAAATTTTTGTAACACATAATATATCACTGAAATGATCATTTTCTACTGGAATTGTTCCAGATCAGAGATCTATCATCACCAAGAAATATTTGTTTGGTGTTACATTCATGCATAGTAGAAAAGATGGCTTGATCCTTGGCCATATGATAAGATGCTCCAGAATCAATGAGCCATTCATTTGAAGTAGAAAAAGAAGATGCAGTATAAGAGTAACCAAAAGCACAAAGTGCATGTCCATGAGAGTTAGATTCTGAAGACGAATCTAAGTGGATGTGGCGCTTCTTCATTGCTGCTTCCAAGGCTGCCATCTTCTTGAAACACTTAGATTCATCATGATTATCTTTCCCACAAAAATTGCAATGACGCTCAGTCTTCTTTCCTTTTGGCTTGGATCCTTTGTCATTTTTTAAAGAAGGAGCTGACTGAGAGGGTTTGGGACCCTTGTTGTTTGGCTTATTATTGCGAAAATTTTGTTTCTTGGGAGGCTTGGACTTTTCTTTCTATTGGGACAATAAGGCTTTCCCAGATGTATCTGCATTGTTAATTATTCCAAGATAAATGAGCTTATCTTGCTCTCTAATTAAGGAATCACAAAAGGATTCAAGACTAGGGTCTTGATAGCTAGCTGCAGTCAAGGATTCTTTCATAGAGTGGAATGTAGATACAAAAACAGAATATGCAGGTCGAAGTTTGGAAAGAATATGGTAAATACATTGTTTGTCTTATTTCTTAATCTTGCATTCTGCACATAAGAGTCTAAGAGTTTTATACTTAGATAAATAGCCTTGAATGCATGAAAAATCATTTGAATTCAAGGAAATCAACTCATTCTCAAGTTGATGACCCCGAATTAGATTGTGTTTACCAAACACAGATTCCAACTTTTCCCAAGCTATATCAAGTTCATCAATTCCAGATATGTGGAATCGCAAATCAGTAGAGATTGACATCCCAATCAATCCATGAGCTTCATCACATCTATTTGCCCATTTAATTTTTTTATCATCATCAATGGGTTCTATTTCTTTCCCTGAGGTTATCCTAAAAAGTCCCCTACTTCGCAGAACATCCTCCATACGAGATTTCCATGAGAAATAGTTAAAACTTGTAAGTGTAATACCACAAGGGGTGGCCATACTGTAAAATAATGGCTGAAAGAACAAAAACTAATTGTCTAGATGCAAAGAGCTCGAAAAAATATGCGGTTTAAAAAAAAACGACACTGAAAACTGATTCTAGATGATGAAGTTATGCTTGACCAAAGAAAATGTTGAAGATGTCCCCAATAGTGACGTGGCAGATATTAACTTGACTAACTAAAAAAAAGAACCCCCCTTTCCCAAGATCAACCTTTGACAATCACTTTACAATAAAGTTGTTTTTAAGTGAATCACTTTTGTAGAATAAGTGATGTTCACTTTTACAATAATGTTACTTTTAAAATAGTGCGGCAATAAATTAAAAGACTTAAATGACTCACTTTTTATTTTATTTTATTTATGTGAGATGCACTTTTACAATAAAGTAATTTGAAAATAGAAATTGCATGCACTAAAAAATAACTTAATAAGACTTGAACTCAAGACCTATTAAGGAATAAAGCAACTTGGACCAAGTGAGCTAAGTTTAAAAGGTACGTAAAAGAATGGAAAGAGGAAGGGGCCTTTTTTTTTTACTCTTCTCTCTCGTTCTGCGTGCTTGACTTTTTTTTCCCTGCAAATCACAAAAAAAAACAAAAAACAAAAACAAAAAAAACTTTTTCCACACAATGGGGTTAGATCTTGGTTAGCTTACCCGGAAAGTCTACGTTTTCAAGTTTTCTCGTTGTTTCTGATTTGCCGTGATCGCACAAAGTGCACAGCAAAGAGCATACGTAGCCGAGAAGACAAGAAAAAAAACTTTCCCTTACTCTTTCTGATTCGCCGCGATCGTGCAAGGTGCACGGCAAAGAGCATACGCAGCCAGGGAAGGCAACACTCCGAGACTAAAACCATAAAGATCTAAAAATAAAACCGATAAAATATGAGAGATTTAAAAAAAACAAATCCGTCACTGTAACATTATACCTTCAAATTTGTCGAAATGGGTGTTTCTGGAACAAATGAAAACTATTTCCTAATGGAAACGGCGCTTCGGACACAATGGAACAGCTCCCACAGGCCACAAATGCACAGAAAATCCAGAACCAAAAACCCTTTCAAAGTTTCGGCAACACTGGTTTCAGATCTTGATCAAAACCGAAAACGGCTCTTCATAAACGCTCTGATACCATGTTCGGGTACACAGGGTACTCCCAAAAGACCAAACACCTTGAGCAACCGCTTCACACAAATAGATCACAGATCAACACACCGATGTTTGTCACGTGGTTAAAACCCTCGAGAGGGAAACAGTCCACGGCCCCAGCCAAATAGCTACTTTGATTAATTTATTATGCAAAAGAAAGAAAGTTACATGAGCTTCTCATAATCGATCAACTAGCCAAGGACCCTCTATGCTCTTTAAATAGAGATCATAAACCAATCGGGTGTTAAGCCACAGATCAATGATAGGTATGATCTAAGAGAAGTTGAACCGTCGGATCACTCTATGTCTAGAACATATCGTGACCGTCGAATTAGAATATTTACATATGCATACTAAAGAAACACACTTTTACCTAACGGATATATTACACAAGTTGATCTTAACTAACTCCTAAGTGTCTAAATATCCTAACAACTTGCAGGAGGCCTTCCAGCTTCGCTCCTTCACCCTCCAACGATAGCCCTAGTCAAGACCATCCTCCACTCAACGTATCACTTCCTTCCTCTAAAGGCATCAAGCGACAAACAGATGGCAATACTACCTTCAACCACAGATTAATGAGGACACAGAGGACCACCTCCACTTTCGCACAACACCAGCGACGTGACTAGTCTCATCCCCATCTGCATGATTAGTCGACTTCATCCAAGATGCGGCAATAGGGTCCACACTCCAGGAAACAACGCATTATCCATTCTAGCTCTTCCTTTAGACAAAGTACTCTTTTGAGCTTCCTTTAGTCTGCCTCAGATGATAGGAGAGATGCTTCGTGCTCCATGACAGATTCACCATTTTTGTTTCATAGTGTTGTCGCTTAATTCGCACCTCGGGTCACATGGTTGAAATCTTCAAGCCACTAGGTGCAACCTTGGGGGCAAGCCAAAGCCAAGTACTATCACCTAACACTCGGCTCCTCTGTTTAGGCTAACTCCTAGCAAAGCCAAAGGGGGTGGTCCCTAAAAAGAAGAAAATCTACATTTTCCTCCATTTCAGTATTCCTTAAATGCACTTGGCCACCTCTTACCTACCACGCAGGACTTGAACAGGATCAACCGAGACAACATCTATAAACAGTTCGTGTTGGTCACTTGAATCAACTACTATGGCGAGTTACGTCCAAAGATGGCCTTTTATGCTGCACATTTCATGAATCTGAGGGACCGTCTCATCGTTCAATCCCATTACACACTCTACAATTGGACACATGCTCTTTGCATCCCTTTGGGCCAGTTCAGAGAGGGTTCTCATCATCTCGGGATTGAGACAGATCACTAGATTGACCGATCAAACAAGATCTGCCAATTTTGCCATCTTCGAGAGGTCAAGACCAAGGAGCATTTCATTTTTCAATGTCCCATTTATTTCGAGACTTGAGGACGATTCCATTGTCTTTTTAGGGACCTTCTTCTAGCAGAATCCCAGTCTTTGGCTAGTTTCGTTAGATATCGGATCAGAGATGTCTGGCCCTATACTTACAAGATGCCCTCCAGCTCCAATCCCTCCTCCTCTAGTGACATTTGCAATCAAGAGTCAAGACCAACCTCCACTCAACAAATCACTTCTTTCCGGTGCCCCCCTCCTCTGGGGGCACCAAGAGACCGACAAAGGACATGACCATCTCTAACCGCAGATAAATTAGGATTTGGAAAACCACCTCTATGTCCATCCAACCCCAGCGACGTGGCCAGCCTTGAACCCATTCCAGCAATCGATCGACTACATCCAAATCACAGCAGCAAGCTCCCCATCCCCGATGGCAACACACTAGCCATTATAGATCTTCTTACAGTACATCGAGTTCTTCTTCCAGACAGATTACTATCTCGATATTTCTTCATTCGGCTTCAAATGTTAGGAGAGACGCTTCCAGTGCTAGGTTGCAAGGAAGCGCTTCCAGTGCTAGGTTGCGAGGAAGCCCCCTCCCCTCCCTCGCCTGTAATATCCCAAAAATTCGTAAAAATTTAAAAAATTTCGAGTGACATAAAATGTCTATAGTTGCAGCTAAGTACCTGCTAAAGGTTAGCGGAAAATGAAACAGTTTATAAAAGAACATGGGATTGCTTCTTTAAAAGAACCTGTAAACTAAAAGGTGTAGTTTTGAAAACTTGTGTTAGTGCTATTAATGACTTAACAGCTGTAATTCTATCAGAGTTAAAAAAGGACTTGCATTTTGCTGCTGCTAGATATACTGATGATTATCTTTTGTCAAGTAGGTAAGAATTCTTGTATGTGATCGGGGCTTACTTAGCGCTCAGCTAACTCAATTGGACTGCTGGTTCCTTACAGGTTTAGCAGGTAAACATAAGATCCAGTAGGTGTTATTTAAATTCAAGTCGAGAAGCTACTTCCCTAGCATGATTAAGATGCTAGTCTTAGAAAATGTTTTAATATGTTGCTTGTCTTCAAGGAGGTAATGTCAATTCTTTTTCCGTTGTTACAACTCCATAGTTTGTATTTATAGCTAACACCATAACGATGTTTTATCAAAAACATAAATATGGGTTAAAACTCGCAAGAACAAGTACTTTTCAAAGTTCCTTAAAACGTCTGAATATTATACTCTCAAAATCTAAAGAACACTGTTTATTTTTGTTTACTGTAAAGGTTATGTATAAATTCCGTAGAGAGCATATAGCCCATGGTTTTGGGCTTAAGTTCACTCCATACTGTTTGGTGTTTCTCGCAGCTACCTTCACTTCAGGACTCTATAGACGTCCTTCTCTTAATGAATGATCAAGTTACTTATGTTTTTAATTATAAATTCATCATTAAGTCGTTAGAATTTTATCGAGATTCTTCAACGTTTTAGTCTTCAGTTCTTCAAACACTCCTTAAAAAAATAACACAAAGGCTAAGTTCCAAGAGTCCATGGCTCTTCTTTTTACTATGGTTATAAGTTATAATATGACCTTCTCACAATTTTTTTTACCAACCTACTTATTACACATAACTATTCGACTTGTTTGATTAACAAGAAAAACTTCTAGGATAAACAAAAGTATCAATGTTATAACCTATAGTCAATTTCCTAAGTATCAAATCACCGTGGTAAAATCAAATCATGGGCAATCATATGATGTATAGTTTCGAATGATCGTTGGTTTGAAAATGCAAATCGTTTTGATGCAGCGCTAACTATGGAACTCTACCCACGCTTGAGGAAATATTTGGAAGGACACGTGGGATGGTTTCATCCACACAAGGGTTGACTTATAACTCCAAAACCCTACTCATTTGCTTTGCATAGCGAGGGTTCCTCCGTCTTGTTGGTCGTGTTGAGAGCTCGCCACCATGGGAGAACTGTAACCACCTTCAAGCTTGGAGCTTGCTTCCCTAAACAATTGTTGTGACTGTTTGAGAGAGGTCGTGAGTGGTTTTCGGTCTTTTTAATGGTTGAAGTAGTTACAGCGAGTGTGGATAAAGGTTTTTCTTCAGGACTCGAGGGTTGTGCTTGTCTTGAGCCTGCAAACTGATTGACAGAGCTCGGCCAAGAGTATTTCTTTGTCCGGTTGAGTCGGTGTTCTCATTTTCCTTTGCAATGGTGACTCAGTGTCTTATTGTCTTCTGTCCTGGGCCAAAACAATCCACGGTGGCCGGTTACCTCAGCTTCATTCAGAAGGAGAAGCTTACAGGTAAAGAAGTGTTCCAAAATCGATTTTAGTTTTCGTTTTCATAAAAGGGGTTTTACAAAATTTAAGAAAGATTTGAATAATAATATGGTTTGTAACTTGCAGGTCCTTCTTCCGGCTCCGGCTCTGTAGGTGGAAGCGAGCTTACTCCTTCAACATTCCACTTGAGCATACACTTGGTAAGCCACGGTTGCAAACGAGGGTTTCTTCCTGCAATTTGTTGTGGAAGTTAGGTTCTTTGTGGTTGGTTAAAGCATGGCTTTGGTTTACAAGCTAGCTTGTTGTTTCTTGTTTGCTGGACTCTGTAAAAGTTCGAAACCCTTAGAGGGTACTTTGTGTAGGGATGATGAAGGCTCTAGTAGCCGTGATGGAAACTGGTTTTTGTGTTTCTACCTTACGGTCTGAACAATGTAACTTCTTTTACTTAATTCGATAGAGCTCAGCTCTAAACCCTTTGAGGCTGTCGACCTCTGTCTACTTAATTTTTAGTTTTTAAAATAGATTCTAGTAGGTAAGAAAAGACTGTGAATCAGTCAAGATTTGTAAATGAATTCAGGGTTTTCACCTGTCAGTAATGTATGGTTACTGCGATAATGTTATTTTGTTTTTGGTTAATATTTGGACAGGCCTGAGTCTTAACCTGTAATTCTAAAGGCATTAAGCCATTGTTTCTTAATTGGTTTTGTTTTTAATAATTTGTTATAGTAAGTATTATTTTAATTGTTACCATGTAAATAAATGGATTTACAGTGCAAAGCATTTATGTAAATTTTATTGTGTTAAAAGTACTATTATTACTGTCTGGCTCATAAGGGTGATATTTAAATATACCCTACAGTTCGATAATAGCATAATTTTTACATGGTAATTTCTTAGCTCTGTTTTGTTAATTTTCCTTCAATAGCTGTTTTAATTCTTATAAAAGAAGGATTAGGGTAATTACTGCAAACTTGAGAATAGGATTAAGTTTAACTTTCAATAACCTAGGTATTTGTACTTAAGTTACAGTAGAAACTTCTGCCTTACATCAAAGACACATATTGTCTGGAAATCAAGTTATAAGATTGTAATGAAAATTATCTTAACCTAAACCCTAGGTGATAATCTGTTTATTATATCTATGTTTATTTGTTAAACTGTAAGTTTTGTGTTTATAAAGAATACTAGTATTAAAATAGTTCTATAAGTAGTATGATCTCTAAATATTTTTACATACCTATGTTCAATTCTTGTCTGAAGTAAATATATTTAATACATAAAGTATTCACTGTTTCTTTATAGCATAAAATCATAAGCAAACTATAGCAGAATTTTAGTTACATTTTTCATTCAAGTTAAATGAAAATCATCATATCTACCTAAACACCCAACTGTACTAGAGTACTGCCTAAGCCAGGCGTGGAAAAATACAGTCTGGAATTCTTATTCTATTTATTTCTCATTTAGCATATTTACTACTATTTCTAACATAATCTGCAAATTACTAAGTCCAACAATACACAGTTACTCATTTCTCCATAAACCCTTATTAAATACTAACGTGCATGTATTTGAAAACTAGTAAACATTTTACTGAAGACAGTAAATAAATATAATAACCTGAAAACAAATAGAACCTGTCAATGATAAGGCGACAACAGCTTAAGAAGGCTGTTCCTCCCAACCAACTCCTGGAGAAAGCTTAGACACTGCTTCCTCAGGACACCCGAGCCTATTTCCTGGTCCTCCTGGTAGAGTACTAGGTGGAGGATATGTCCTTAAGACCTTCTGTCACCTGACTGGTCCAATTACCTCAGTAATTCAAATCTGCTCACAGCAGTAAGAACTTCAACCTAATAGCTGCAATAAGTTCAGTCTCAACAGTTAACCCCTCAAACTCGCTTCAGTAATCCCCTCCATCGAATTTCTCATGAGTAAATTCATTCACTCTGAATGATCGCCTCTCAGAAATGAGCAGCCTCAGCTGTCTTCAATGGGAAATTTTATAGATATGCCTAGGTCTTTTGGGTCAGTTTTCATTTAATAAGCCACCTGCTCCAATTCCACTTTCTTGGGGAATCATGACCACAAATATAGGGAAGTAGCCACCTACAACAGTTGGAAGTACTTTGAGGATGCTGCCACTTGTCAGTGTACTCTCCACCCAGTCTCCTCCACCAAGTGACCAGTTAACACTCTTTAAACAGCTTCCCTAAGTTGTTGTCTCATCATTTATTTATTTATAAATTAAATATTCTGAATTACATTAATTATTCTTGACCCCACTTGGTCATAAATTACAAACTTAGCATAAAATATAACACAATGTTCCTCAAATAACATTAAATTGTTTTTGCAAATTGGGGCATGTGACATTGCCCTCGCTCTATAAGCTTGATTCAAGCCAATTTGATGTGGAAGCAACCAAGAAGCGTGATTCCTTTTCACTCCCGGTCTGGATCATTTTCGAGGAGCGCACTTTGGTGTATGAATAATCTCTCCATGCCTATGTCCGAGAGCAATAAGGGAGCGATCGCTCCCTAGTCGCTCTCGGACACTCTAAAAACCACTTTTACGGCACTCCTCGATCACTGACGTGGTCACTCGCTATAGCCTGCGAAAAAGGTAAAGGAGGAAGGAGGATGGGGTCCACGGTTGGAATTTTGGAGGAAACTTGGACTCGAGGAGGGCCTTAGGGGATAAAGCCCTCTTCTCCACACTAATTCTCACTTTGCTTTGCTTGAGAAGAAAAGAGAAGAGAGGAGAGGAGAAGAGGAGAAGGATGCCATCAAGCTTGGTTTATTCTTGGAGATTGAAGAAGGTCGTCACTACCATTAGAGAGTTGGCTGCCATCAAGCTTGGGTTCTTCTTGGAGATTGAAGAAGGTCGTCACTACCATTGGAGAGCCAAAGAGGTAGGCTCTAAACCCTTTCTTGTTGATTTACTTTGTGTTTGAACTTTGATCTATATGTTGAATGCTTGGAATCTAGATTCTAGAATGCAAATGTTCCTCTCCTACTCTTTCCCAAGCTTCCTCCCTCATTCTATTGCAGGCAACAGGCTAAATCTCTAGTTCCAACAAACTTGATGATGGGTATATGTTTTACTTTGTTTGTTCCATTTGTTATTTTGATAGTGGTGATTGGAAACTGGAGGAGGAATGAAGGAGAGGATGAAGAAGTGGGTAATGGCACATATCGTGGATAGGAGGAAGAGGAGGAGGAGGGAAACCAAAAGAGAACCAAAGAGGACCGAACATCCTTGTGGAAATATGTTATAAGGCAGGGAGGAGGCAGAGGAGGTGGAACCACCAAATTTGGTTTCCCCCATTGTAAAAAGACTTACACATGTTGATATACCCATATGAGAAGACATCTATGTGGGCACATGCCATGTGCTGAAAAAAAACTATAGGAGTTTGTTTGCCCACATGTGGCACCAACACAAAGAGCCATCTATAAGAAGGAAGAATTTGAAGCACAAAACAAATCAAAAGGATCAAGGGATGACCAGGACCCCTCACGCTCACCGAGAACTAGAAGCCCATCCACCCAAGGTAGTGGTTTCTCTCCCATGCAGTCAAGCAAGACAACATTAGATTTCCTTGACCAAGGTGGTAGGGATGGTGTGGATGCAAAAGTGTTCTTGTTTCTCTATGCATGTGGCATACCATTCAATGTTCTTCACTCACCTTATTGGCATGAAATGGTAGAGGCCATCCACACTGCCCCAGCAAGATACAAGAGCCCCAGGTATGACAAAGTTAGAACTATGGGGTTTGACAAGGAAAAAACAAAGTATCCAAACTGCTTTCGGGTAATTCACAAATGCTTAGAATGATTATGGGGTATCAATTGTATCAGATGGTTAGACAAATGTAAAAGGCAAGCCATTGATAATTGTTCTTGGTGTGTTTGCCACTGGTGCAGTCTTCCTTTCAGCCCATGACTACTCAAATAAATTCAAAACCGACATGAACATTGCAGAACTCCTACTCAAAATGATTGAAGCTATTGGTCCATACAATGTCATCCAAGTCATAATCGATAATGCTGCTAATTGTAAGGCAATAGAAGCAATCATTGAAGATAAATACCCCAACATATTTTGGTCCGAGTGTTTGGTTCACACATTGAACCTTTGGATGCATGACATTATTAAGTTGAAGGAGAATGATTACAAATGGATTGGTGAACTGTAAAAAAAGGGCAAGCACATGATAAGATTTATTACCAACCATAGCAATGCCCATGATATTTTCCGCAGTTAGTCAAAGTTGGGGCTATTGAAGATAGCAAAGACTACATTTGCTAGTTATTACCTCACCTTCAAGCACCTTTTGAAGGTAAGAGAGGCATTGGCTAGCATGGTATCAAGTGAATCATGGTAGGTCTTGAAAGATAGGGCTACATCCACAACTGACAGGCATGATTTTCAAGAGGTCGAGGACAGCATTCTTAATGGTCAATTTTAGGCAAGTCTCAAGTATATTTTGCAGTTCACAAAACCCATATATTACATGATTCGGTTTGCAGATACATATAAAAGGGAGGTGCATTAGCATATGGATAGCATGCAGGGCCAAATTAAAAATATTGTTGAACCGAAAGATCCCATCCTGTATGACCATATTCATAAACATGTGGTCAAAAGGTGGGAACATCTCAACGTTCCATTACATGCCTTAGCATATGTATTAACACCAAAATATTATTCTCCATCTTAGTTGGCCAAACCCGCACCTGGGGGTGGGGTTAGGAGAAAGCCCCAAACAGATTCTGAGGTACAAGTTGGGTACATAGCTGCTCTAGACAGTCCCTGATGAAGAGGAATGTGCCTTATTGTGCAGCGAATTAATCAAATACCTCAATGAAATCGGTCTGTTTGGTACTTTGGATGCAATTAAAGATCGAGATAGGGCGTCTCCTATTGAATGGTGGAACATGTATGGCTCAACATGCCCACACTTGTATAAATTGGCAATTAGAGTGCTTTCACAGGTGTTTAACAGTTCCTCTGTAGAAAGGTGTTGGAGCACCTATAGCTTCATCCACTTAGTGAAAAGAAAGTGATTAAATGAAAACCGGGCAAAAAGCTTGGTTAATGTATATTACAACTTGAGGTTGTTGACTCATTATTGTTAGCAGGACAAAACTGATAGATCATGTCACTTGGGACAGAAATTCAAAGGAGCATAACTTGGAGGATGGAGGCTTAGCTTTAGAGCGCTTGGAGGAAGAACTTTTGGGTGATGAGGATGACCATGCAGTTGCAGTAGCAATGCCACTGCCATCTTCTAGCTTGTTTCTAGATGCACCATCTTTGCCTAGAGGTTCACGACCTTGCACCATCTTTGCCTAGAGGTTCACAACCTCCATCTACATCAATGAGTGGGGGTGGTGCAGGTCTTGGACGTGGTTCACAAGCATTGAGGGCTACTAGGGAAGATAATCCCACTCCCATTGTTTATAGAACACGGGAAAATAAATTAGAAATTTCCAGTGGAAAGAGGAAACATCCATAAATTCTACTTTTCTTGTCTTTTCTTGTTTACAGTGCTTTCAAGTTTCCACACTATTGACTCTTTTATATTTTTTATGGTATATTTTGTAAACATTACATGGCAATTCAAGTTTGAAGTTGAACCTACCTTTGAAATTCACTATTTGCAACTTTACATTATTGAGTCATTGACTGCATAAATGCATATTATAACTCTTTGGTAATGAATATGTTGCTTCGTTAATTGTATCAACTTTCATTTCATGGTTGATATTCTCTGTTATAGAATATAGTTTGGTTATAAGTACAACTTTAGTAAGGACAAAATGTTATATATTGAAAATTTGAAGCTTTAAGGTTGATGTTATGAATACTGGACCTATGGTTCACGAATTCACTACTAGACAACTGATGATTAATGAATGATGTTATATGGTATTATGGTGTATTTCATGTTTTATGCTTTCCATAACTAATTCAACATTCTACATGCATTTGTTGACATATATGCATCAAAATATATAAAAATATATATATTATATAAAAAACGCTCCCAAACTGGAATCTTTTGAATATTTCGTTTTTCGCTCCCACTCCCAAGCAACCTTGTTCCAGTGCTTCCAGTGTGCCATGACATATCCATTCTTGTATCACAGTTCCCAGATCCACTATCCTTATATTTTTCTTTTGTATTGGCTCTCTTTATACTTATCTCTTCTAGGCTGGCTCTCCATCTTTGGAATTAGCTATTTTTGGCTTTAGGGTTGAGTTTTGCATCTTGCTTTATATAGGAGTCTTTTTGGCTTTAGGATTGAGTTTTCCATCTTGCTTTATATAGGAGTCACCTTAGCACTCCCACTTTGTCTTGACATCAGGTTACCACACAGTCCCATTGACCTACTTCTGGGGTCATTTGTTGGACATTAATAAAATTATCTTTATCTTATCTTTATCTACAGTCCCATTGACCTTCTTTGTGGTCATTAGTCGGACATTAATAAATTATCTTATCTTATTTATCTATCTCACATCCTTTATACGTCTTCTTCCTCCTTGATGTATTTTGATCCATATTCCTTCGATATATCGAGGCAAGTTCTTAATCCTTAACCTCTTGTACCATTCCATAGCCCACAAAGCTGCTGCCTCAAACAGGAATAGTATCTGATGTAAGGTTCATTATGTTTACAGTCATAGTTGCATAAAAGTTTAGTTGTTCAACACCCTCTCCCATCCTCAAGTTTTATTGCATGCTTCCACAATGATGTGGAACGAATTTTACTTATATTTTCATCTTCAGATTCTCCACCTTGACTCCCATCTAGTTCTTCCACCCTTCAAATAGGTCATTAAAAATATTTGCATTTTCTTCCTCATGATTCCTATTCCCGTCAACACCATCAGAATCAAAAACATCTTACCCTCATGGGGAACCATTTTGTCAAGTCTTTGGTGGAAATCTACAATAGAATGAGGGAAGAAGAGAGAAGCACGAATGGAAAGAGAAGTAGGAGAAAAGAATGAAACAAATAAACAACACAGAAAAAAAAACAGAGTTTAGGCTTAAATCTTACCTCTTCAAGCCTCTAACAGCAATAGCATGTTTGTAATAGCCTTCATTCTCTAAAAATTCGCTCTCCGAAAAAATCTGCTCTTTGCCCTCTCAAAACCCTAAACAATGAAAGAGTGAAATAAGTCAATGATAAATAGAATGAAAAAGGAAAAGGGATTAGAGGTTTGAATTTTTATCAGCCTAATCCTATCTGATGTGGGACCTATTGGGGCCTTCCCTTAGGCCCCAAATAAATAAATAAAACACAAAAAGAATAGGGAGAAGGCATTTGTTCACGCACTGAGGCTTGTTCTAGAAGGGCTCAAGAGCACAGTCCTGGATGTGTTCCTTTAAAATTCCAAGGTGTGCGTCTGCACCATTCAGGAATGCACTCCAGCCTCGCTCCTGTCCAAAGCGTGCTTCTGGAGCAGGAGCGCAAGGGGAGGGAGCACTCCCATGCATGTTGCAACACTGTTCTAAAGCTTAAATAAGAAAATGGTGATGACCCTTTATCTGTCAATTGTCATTAAATAAGGGGCCAAAAAAGGGGGAAGGAACTATTCCACGATTGTTGCTAGATAACAAAATGATAAGAAAGTATATGCAATGAACTGATTTCAGAAAACTCTCAAATAAGCATTACTTGTGAGAAGGGAACAAATACAAGCATTCAAACTTACATATTTTGGACTGTGTTTGTATTTTGTACAATGAAACATAGATCAATCACATAAAGGGCATAATATAGCGAGACATTAACTACAAGTTTTCTGAAGAGCATACACATAAGAGAGATCAGCCATGGCCCATGACACCAACAGACTCAAAGTTGTGTTCAAACAATATAAACTATGGAGCAAGTTCGTGCTTCTTTCATCAGTCTCCCACATTGCTAGCATATAAGGAAATTATGGGAGGCCATTTCCACTGCAAAATGTTGAGGGGATATTATGTCAAATGTCATTGGATGTATAACATTTTAAGGATCCGCCTCCTGTGGTACTGTTACCCAATGGTCCTGCACTAGCTGCTTCAAACACATTTGAATAAGGTCATGATTTTCCCTGTAGGAGATAGCTGTTACTCTCCTTCCATAGTAAGAATCAATATAGCAATGCCTGCATTTCCTTTTCAATAGTTTGATGATTAACTGCATCGAGCAATTATATTGATGGCAAGTCCCCATTATGTCATTTAAGGAATGCTACTGCTTGCAACTTTGCAAATTGCAATCAAGATTGAAAACTAAATTTAGATTTTTACCTCTTTGCCTTTCCACTGTGATGACTTTGCTTGAAGGCTACCTGAATTGGTGTAGATTCCTTGCAAGAATCCAGAAAAGGATCCTTCAAATCAAAGTAATAACATAAACTATTCCAACTGTTCATGAAATGGTTTTAATTTTTGCTTCAAAACCCTGACAGAATCACCGTTCCCCAACTGCCTCATTAATTGTGTATTAGGCACCAGACCCCAAATGCAAGACTAATGACAACTTTGAAGTAGTATCTCTCCCATACCCTATGTTGCATTTAATATTGTAGGTTTAGCAGCCATTGTGGGTTTCTTTTCCTGATTTTTCTGTTCAATAGGTTGATAACCTTTCTCGACCATTTTTTCCAGCAGTGTAGAAGCAAGATCAATATTCCCAGTCTTTTGACACAAGTCAATAAGTGCACGGCGAGTTGTATGGTGGGGAAGGATATCTCTTTCTAACATTTTATATAAAAACATTTTTGCATGATCCAGCTTACCTTCATTGCAGTGTTTCCTGATTACATTGTTAAAGGTGCGGACTCTTGGTTTCTTATCAAGTCTGTCAAGCACCTCCAGAACAGATTCAAACTCGTCTCTTTTGCTATATTCATTGATAAGTGTAACAAAAGTCACTTCACATGGAACCAATTCTCTTTTCAGCATTTCGTCAAACAGTGTGTGTGCCTCCTCTAGTTTGTTCTCTTTGCAAAGTCCATCTATCAGAGCACCATAAGTAATAGAATCAGGGACACAACCATTTTCTATCATCCTTTCCATGATCTTGACAGCCAAGCCACACTGATTAGTTTTGCAATGTCCACAAATCATTGCTGTGTAAGTTACCTCGTTCGGTGACATGCCCTTCTTGAGCAATTCCGAGAAGAGTTTCTCTGCCTCCTCAACATTACCTTTTTTACAAAATCCACTTATCAATGCTGTGTAAGTATGAATATCAGGTTCACAACCACCCTCAATCATTTCATTAAACAATTTCAAGGCCTCCTCAATCCTGCCCTGCTTGCAGTTTCCACTGATTATAGTTGTGTAAGTTACCTTATCAGGGCATAATCCTTGGCGTGCACACTGATTCAACAATCTCTGAGCCTCTTGAACCCTACCCTTTTTGCAAAACCCATCAATAATTGCATTGTATGTCCAAATACTAGGACTACAACCTTCTCCAATCATTCTATCCAACAGCTTAAAAGCCTGACTAAAATTGCCCTCTTTACAATACCCACCTATCAAGACAGTATAGGTTACAGAATTGGGAACCAAGCCCTGCTCCTGCATTCGTCGAAAGAGCATTTCAGCTCTCCTCGACTTCTTTATCTTACAATATCCTTCTATCATCGTAGTGTAAGTATGAACATTAGGCCTAGAATTAGTGCTTCTCACCAGCTTCAACAGCAGTCGGAATGCCTTGTCGATCCAGCCCTTCTTGCAGAGACCGTCAATCAATGTACTGTGCGTATAAACATTCGGCCTGAAGCCTTTCTGAACCATCTGCTCCAAGAGCTCAAATGCCTTCTTCACCTTACCCATCTTGCACAAACCATTGATCAGAGTTGTATATGTAATAACGTTAGGTGGGCACCCTGTCTGCAACATCTTCTCAAACAATCCAAATGCTCTACCCATATGACCTCTCCTGCAATAAGCATGAATTATAACAGTATAAGTAACAACATCTGCCTCAAACCCCTTCTCCAACATTTTCCGCAAAAATCGATCCGCTTCCCTGAGCCTCCCCTCCCTACAAAAACTGCTAATCATTGTCTTATAAGTGCAAGCATCGGGAGAAATGCCATTTGCAACCATTTCTGTAAAAAATTCCTCTGCTAATCCAGAAATGTTCGTCTCACACACCACTCTGAGAACAGAGTTAAAGGTATGAATATTCAAAGCTAGCCCTCCATTACTCATATCAAAAACAAGTTTCACGGCTTCTCTGATATTACCTGCTTGTCCAAAGATCCTGATCATGAACTTCAAAACACCCTGAGCTTCCTCAATCAGCCCTCCATTGACAAGCGAAGTAACGATGGTGTGATAAAGCTCCACGTGAAGCTGGTGCTTTGGCTGTTTCACTGCCCAATGGAAGAAACTCGTGGCTAGCCTCTGGTCATCAATCTGAAGCTGATGTACCACTAAAACAGCTTGCTGAGCACTGAGCTTAGGGGCTAAACTCTCCAGAGACAGCGTTGAACCACCTCGATGATAATAGTGAGCTACAATGCTGCAAATTTCCCTTACAAAATCAGAAGAATTCTGCATGAAATTGGTCTTAACTGTAGTGATTCCTCTTCTTGTATCCACAAGACAAGGCAATAGGAAGGATAACTGAAGGACAGGAGTCAATTTTGTATATAAAATATGGGTTTTACAGAGAATGGACCTCTGGATTATTCTTGCCATTGCTTACGTCTCTCTGGAATTGATAACAGTTCAGATTTTATTATAACCGGATGCTAAAATTGAATTCTAATTCATTATAACCGGATACTAAAATTGAATTTTGAATTAGAAGTTAAATTGTCGGCGACGGTATAGAATCTCCAGAATCATATGGAGGAACGAGAAAAAAATTGTTTGCGTTTGCAGCCACTCTTCAACTTACGGTTAACCCCTAGTTACGGTTAACCCTCAGGGGAGACTCGTAACTAACCCTCAGGTGAGAGTTAGGCTGTGCTATGATTTTTTTTAATGAGGGGATAAGTCGCTCTTGTAATGACGGGGTGACCTGTGTTCAATTCTCAAGGCATTTCTTATTTGAATGGGAGTGGGGTTCAGTGAATGGGCAAGTTTAGGGTGCATTACATTGTAAGAGCATGAACCAGGATACGAACCCTCACCTTTTAAGGTGGAGTAAGTAGCCGAATGGTAAGTCGCTCTTGTAATGACGGTCTGACCCATGTTCGATTCTCTCTAAGGCATTTCTCACTTGAATGGGAGTGCGGCTCGATGAATGGGCATGTTTAGAGTGCATTGCATTGTAGGAGCATGAAACCGGGATATGAACCCCCACCTTTTAACCCATCGGGCTAGACTGAACAGCAGACGTCCCGTACCGAAGATCATTGACTTTCCAACATAGGTGACCCCACCCAGGTTCGAAACTCGGTTAAACTGCTTTCAGTGTTTTGTGGGGGCGTGCTAAAAGCCAGGGGTTATAGTGGTGGCAGTGTGACTCGTTCCCTGGTGGCGCGGGCTCCAAGCCCCTCAGTTGCAGCAAAGGAGTTGTCTGAGTGCGTAGGATAAAGAACCAAATCGCCCCTTTATTTCGACGATTTTTTTATTTTTTGAGGGGGATAAACCCGGTTAAAATGTTGTCTATTACACTTTATGCAATGTTGTAATTTCAGCCATCATCGATGTTGGTTCTATACTAAATATTATATTTTAAAATTATTTAATTGGTCAAAATGTAATTTTAGTAAAGGAAATAACATTTTGAGCAATTTTGGCTATGCGGGTTGTTATGAGGCATTTTGGTTGCTTCATATATTGTTCCTTAACTATTAGACAAATTTGACTTAGCAAAAGGTAGAAACATTCCAAAGGGGATTGTACTCAAGTGGCGACTATTCTTCTAGTCCTAGTTTTGTGGTTATATTTCAATAATTGCTTTGGCCTAAATTTTTTTGGCAATTATAAATTACCCACCGGCTATTACTTGGGGTCGTACCATGTCAGTGAATCTAGAGTTTGTTAGTGGAGTGGAAACCATGTGTGACATCGTTTAATTCGATGTTTCAGGCTAAATAGAGCATCCCATCGTTAGGAGAAGAGATCCAGGGAAATCTTAAGAGAACTTTGCTCACAAGAGGCATATCAATAATATATGTAAACCATAAGAGCAAAGCACTCCAAAACGGCTATGTTGGCTTTGAATTTTATAGCTCATTTTTAATTATATTAAATAAATAAATAATAATTTTAAACTATGTTTTAATTAACAAAATTTAGGTCCTCTCTTTGTTTCTTCAAAGCCGACATAGCTATTATGTTTACATGTATTATTAATAGGCCTCCCATGAGCAAAGTTCTCTCAAGAGTTTCATGTATCTCTTCTCATGATGATGGGCTGCACTCTTTAGCCTGAAACATCGAATTAAATAATGTCACATAGGGTTTCCACTCCACTCACAAACATGTCGAAAAAAGAAAAAACCATTGAATATAGAGTTCTCATGCCAAGCACTTGGACTTCAACATGAGACCTCTTGGAGTCCCAAGCGATCAAAAGAGGGTGGCTTTGCCAATCCACCTCTATTCGTGTAGCCTTATCACAATGGATTAATGTTTTGTTGGGGATTTGAATCAAGATGGAGAGAGTGAGAAACTTACTTCCTTACCATTTGAGGTATTACTCGTGAACATGTTATCTTAATCATTTTAAGATTGGGATTGAATTTCTTAAGAGAGAATGAAGAACATAAAGAGTACTTTTCCACAAAGAAAGAAAGAAAAAATTTATTTATTTAAGAGGAGAGTAGAGAAAGAGTGAGACTATAGAGTTTTAGAAACAACATGGAATGTTACTCAAAACTAAGCTTTGATGGGAATTCCTTTAAAAGATGTTATAAAAAAATTGTTTATCAACTTGAGAGGTTAAATGGGTGATTTGTTTTTTTCTCATTTGCATCCTCTATAGTACTTATCACTACTTATCAGTGGGGCCTTTAGCATTTTTTTAAAACCTCAAGTAGCTTGAGGTAGGGGTGCCCACTCTACCCTTTATATGTATCATCCTTATGAAATCTATTGTATCATTGGTGAAATTTAGATGTGAGGAACATTTAAAGGGATAAAGATTGCATCTAGCATTATTCCATTGTCTTATTCTTAGTTTGTTGACAATATTATGTTGATGGAAGAAGCCAACATTAGAAAAGCAAGCGCCTTTAAATGGATTTTAAAGGTTTTTAAGCATCATTGTGTCAAGAGACCAACTTTTTTTTCCAAGGAAAAACTTGCATTATATATTTTGTTGAGAATACTAAATGCATTCTTCGAGTATATATGCACAGATTACATCGATTCATTTGAGATTAAAATCTCGTCATAACTAAATAAAAAAAATTGTCCCCATAACATTAGGGAAAGTTTTCCCAAAGCATTTTATCCCCAGTATCCTACAAGAAAAAACAAAATCCCAAGATATACATTTTCCATTCATCGTTTACAGATATGCATTAGAGCAAAACAAAACAAACATTGTTTAGCTTCAACATTTAGAGAACAACAGAATCATAGTGAGAACCGCCCTATAGGCTCCTCCAAGTAAAGACCATTTAGATCCAAAAGCAAGCCCTGTTTAGAACGTGAATCAGAGAAGAGTCAATAAATATGAGTGAAAGTGAGGAGCTCGAAAGAGGTCGAGTTGTCCTTTAATTGAGATGCCAAAGCTTGTAGGTGATTATTTTAGATTTGATGACGGTTCATCATCAAGTAGATCATCAAAGAAGGATGTCCAAAATCTCATAGTCGAGTTATTCCTTTGGAGAGTGTCAACATCATCAAAGTAAGAAGAGCCATCAACTCGGCATAGTTGTTTGAGCCTAATCCAACACTGGTGTTGAACTTGTGAAAATGAGAATCATTATAGTAAACCCCCTATTCCACATTTCCCATCCTGGCCTTGACAGTACCCGTCAAAGAAACACTGAGGCAAATATTTGTCAGTCTAAAGTGAATCCACTTGCTTGATGGGTTTGGTGAATGCCACGTTTTATAAAGAATGAACTAGGGTCGAAACCTGAGTAGATATCTGGGTCGAAGGAGGATATGACTATTCAAACAAACATGCATTACATGATATACATATTCTCCATAGCATTAAGACGATAATTGATCTTAATGCTCTTAATCTTGACATTGAAACCAAAGTAGATAACATTGCTCAACAATTTCACCCAACCATATCCTAGTCTCTGCAAGTTTAAAAGACTATGAAATTAGTGCGACACTTGGATAGTGTACAAATAGTGAATAGACAAATGGGCATTAATTTCTTCTACATTTTTGCATAAGTAACACAAATTGGGTCAATGCACATGATGCTTTTGCATTTGATCCCAGGTTCGAATTATGTCACTTAGTGCTAAGCACATATATAGAATAACCTTTTTAGGGGCAATAACCTTCCACAATTTGGACCACCACCATTTAGGGCCTTGATTTTCCATTGATCTCGTAGTTTAATATCCCAATTTTGCAATGTAGTGGACCCCAATTATATTCATAGATCACCATGATTCATCATGTTATTATTTTAGATGGGCATGCCATCTTCTTAGCACTTCCACGCATTGGGTCCATGTTATGGCTTGATTACATGTTAGTCCAATCACCTCCTCTCACAACCTACCTTGATGCCATAAATTCGTTGTGATCTTGTCACATGCCAAGTGTAGGTGAAGAAGACTTGAATATGTCACCCACCAAGTGTAGGTGAAGAAGACTTGAATATGTCACCCACCAAGTGTAGGTGAAGAAGACTTCAATAAGATCACCTAGAAGGAACACAACAACACCACATCCCATAATTGCATCAAATCCTATGTGAATGTTGTGCTCATTCCCTACTTTCCATGCAAGAAACTTTCCTATAATAGGAAAGAGTGATACCATGGGTTTCCAGTGGTTTGAAACTAATTGGGTGCTTTGATGTCCTCTCTAATCTAATCCATGAGTGAACCTAAAGCTACTTTTTCAAGATTATGCATTTCCATAACTTTCCTTTGTGATAAGGTTATGGACATTCTTAGTAGTTAAACCATAACCAAACATATGATCTTGTTTGATCCCCTAGTAACCTCACCATTTGATTGGGTCAAAATCTCCCAATTAACAAGATGGTATCCCGTTAAGAGACCAACTTTACGAAAAAAACAATTTTCTTCATCTAGTCAAATGCTACAAATTAGCAAAGGATCATTAATATCTCAGGGTTTAAAAGGGGAGAGTTTGCATCCAATTTTTTAGGACATCCCCTCACGAATTCAATTTATGGAAGAATATGTTGGTATAATACTATTGAAATGATTACATGGAGGATGGATTCATGGGCCAACTCATACTTTGCTTTGGAAGGTATGTTTGTTTGTATATCAACAATCCTCTATACCATTCCAATCTTCCTCAGCTTTGTTATCCTCACTTAAAAATGACTCTAAATGAAATCAAAAAGAATCCTCGGAAAGTTCTTGTTCATTGACACCCAAAAGGATAAGTAATGAAAACTCCTATTTTGGTATGATGTAGCCCTTCCAAAATGGGTTGGTGGTTTTGGCTTAAAGTATTTGGTATGCACGAATATGGCCTTAACTTCTAAGCTAATTCAAGGTTAATTTTGAAGCATAAATTCCTTTGAAGCATAATTTGAAGGCATTAATATCTTGTCAATGCAAGTACATGTCCCCTTTTAAGTTTATCCTCATTTCTCAAAGGCTCTCCCATATTGAACAATGTGGGGAAATGTTTCCCCCTCATCTCTAATCATCATTTCTAGCAAATTGGAGTTGGAATCATGGGTTCTTAGGACAATGGATATCCTCCCATCAACTTAGAATCAAATTTCCAAAACATGAAGGTTGCTTCAACTCATTCTCACTAGACTAAAGCATGTGATTTTTGGAAGCACTCCACTTTCAAACTAACTATCCTATGAGGATCCACCTAGATGACTCGTTCAAATTCAAATAGATCTAGCTACCATATTCAAGGATACTCTCCAAGAAAGACTATTTCCTTACAAAGAAGGACAAGATATCCTTCATTGGGATTCTTTACCAGGATCCTACTCAATCCATCGATATCATCCCATGACTCTTGGAAACTCTACTCAGATCCACAAATCAAAGACATTGAGCAAAAAACATTAGTCGCAGAGGAAGGATTTCCTCACTAAACCCTAATTGATTGATGGCCTAAGGGTTGAGACTTTTGAGCATGTGAGCGATCGTATTGTCCTTTCAACATTCATTATTGCTTGGTTGGCTTGTTAGGTCAATGGTCTTCCCCCCACAAGGTGAGGTTTAATGGCCACACTCAAATTATCGCAGTTCATTCTACATGACATTAGTTCTACACTTGCATATGGAAATGGTACCCAAGGCTCCCCATTATTTCATCCAAAAAGTACACCACATGGTAATGACAACCTTCCCCCTAAACCTAATATACTTATTATGATGGTTTTTGTGATTTGTTTTGGGTACATTCATAAGATATTTTGTGGGACAAGTGGCCTCTGAAGCAATTATCAAAAACTGCATTTGGGAGATCTTAGACAACTTTGATTGGGAATTCATTCACATGCAAACCATGTTGGTGTCTAAAGTCTAAGAAAACAAGTTGAGAATGCACTTAACCTTATGGAAAATATATTATAGAACTTCTAACAAAATTGTTTTTTCCAATGAAAGAATGAATATCCTTCTTTATGGAAGGAGAAGGTTGTGAAGAACACAAGCTCTTATAAGTGGATACTTATGCCATAATCAACCGGAACAATATGACCAATTTTTTTCTAGATGAGACGCCAAATATTCTTAGTTGGATTTAGAGACATGAAATATTTTCTACAATGTAGAATTTGTTCCCCTAAGATGATTAAAATGATCTCCTAATACATTAGAGTGGAGTGTGAGTTCACCAAGATAAACATGAATGGTTACACCAGTCAAATAATTAAAATCTATGTTTTGCAATGTAGCAATTGCATGATTAGATCAAATGACATGATTTCGTAAGAAAAGGTGCTCCACCAAGTGGAAATGGAGGTTTCATTGCAATCTTCCCACTTGGTGCAAATTATATTGTAAACTAAAAAACAATCAAATAGGGGGATCATTTTGGATTATGCAACTTGATACAAAATTGCTTCCATGTTAGGGATAGGAAATTTTTCCTTCATTTTTGGTTTGTTAATAGCACAAAAGTCCACACAAAATAAATTGTCGCCATTGTTTTTACGAATTGGAACCAAGTTAGCAACCCACTTAAAGAACTTGATCAGGAAGATGATATTTTCATCAAGCATCTTATCAACTTCACTGCCAAAAGTGGCCTCTAAAGTTGGATTGATTTTTCTTTGTCTTTGTTGGACATTGGATGGTATTTTATTTTATAGGGATAGAGCATTGAATTATTCCTAGATTAAAACCATGTAGATTAGTGTATGACCAACAAAAGACAACTCTAATTTCAGTAAATAATGCAATGAATTTCTATTTATTTACTTCAAAACATTAAAACCTATATACAAAGTTATTAGGCCATCCAAACTGACATTCACAAAAGTGGTATCTCGTACCTTTATTTTTTAAGATTCTTGTGAGGTTTTACCCTGACTGGAAACATCACTTGGGGTAAATGAATTTTTCAAGGGTACTAAAAAAATGGATCCCTTCATCATCCTAAGAGATTTTTCAAGACTCGTTATTGGAAAAAATGTGAGGTATAGGAGGCCATAGGGTAGTCAGGATGATTAGCTAACAATCATTGATTAGGTCTGGAAGCATATATAGAGAACTTATCAACAATAATGTTTAAATGTTTGCATATGTGAGTCAAATTAAAGGCCAAAAAAATTCAAGCTAGATGCAAACTAGCTAGGTATGTTTTAGGAATTCACTAGGAGTATATATATGCTTGACCAAGTTGGTGATTAGCCTGGAGTCTCTTCAAATTGTTAAATGTCTACATCCTAACTCAATGGATTTGTCTAAATCTATAATGAGCACTTAAAATTTTATGATGTTGTTAGTGCAATGAAAATTAAAATGGTAAGAAAAACAGTGTAATTTACCTATGGGTAAGTATAATACAACTCCAACACCACATCTCTCGCCTAAAGAGGCATCAAAAAAATGCACATGCTAATTTTATCATCAAAATCAATAGCAGATTCAATAGACTCACCTTAAATGAAAATAAAGTGTTGAGGTTAGTCTCTACAAAATAGGCATTAGATTATGGGAGGATTTCTATGCACTGTGAGATCCTCCCCCTTTGATTATGATGTTATTGGGACCATTAAAAAAAATCATGAGTGTCGTATAAACTCAAATAAACACTAGTCAAATATTGTCAGTCTTAGCTAAGGATGATAAAACAATTGCTCACCCCCATATCCATGACTTGGATATTGCATGTCGTTTGAATATTAATGTGGACATAAAACTAAGGTTACATCATGTATTTCCCCAATTGTAGATTGTTGTTTCTTAATGAAACCCAACATGTCTCAATGATTGTCATTGGTGCAAGATAATCTTAGATGTTCCATTATTGTCGTGACACAAAAGTTAATCCAAAACACCATCAATTAGGCAACAATGTACAATCTTGTCTATAATTGTCATGGAAACATAAAAGGGAGGATTCTTGGTAGTACATTGAAATAAATCATGGCCATAGTATCATGCTTGGGAGACTCTCCTTCAACTAGGGTAATGACATTAGTAATAGAAGGTCCAAGTTGAGGTTGCACATTCAATTGAGGAGTGTTGGCTAGGAATCTATGCATATTTTATAGAAATAGAAGGTCTATGTTGAGGTTGCACATTCAATTGAGGAGTATTGGCTAGGAATCTATGCATATTTTCTAGTTGTTCAAAGGATCTAAACACATCAAGCACGGTGATATTGGCTTTGATGTTTGGTTTTTCGTCCACTATATCATGCCAATGGAGAGGATGTTAATGGAGGTGTGTTTTGAGGTTAAATAACAATGGAAACTTGTTGTTCTGAGGCAGAAACATCATATCTCTACGTGTTCCAAGCATTGTTCTAAAATTTGTTGGCATAACAATAATGTTAGTTTTTTTCAATGTTAGGTTCATTCTATTTATGTTATTGTAGATTTGGATTTTGGAGGTAATAGCCATGACTTCATCTCTCCAGAATTAATCAAAGGTTGCAATAGTCTCAAAAAGTATTTTACCATGTATGTGTTCTTTAGCACTTTGAAAAAGTTCACAAATGTTCATATTCACAAAAAAATGCACCAAACCTAGGAAAAAATAGTTGTTGGGGTCCTCCCTAGGGGTGTAATGGGGGGTCAAAGGATCCATTATAATGATAATAATGGAGGTTATTCAATTCAAGGTGGACTAGATCCATTATGTTTGTTATTATTAAATAAGATCCATTATTGTAGTTAGTATTCCATGAATGTAACATGGATTTATTAAAAAAGGTCCACTAGATAGTTAGAAGGATGTTATGATTAAGGTTGTTTTGTTAACTATAATTATGGTTGAGTACCTCCTTATGAGGTGTGTGAAAGAATATTATATTTGGATATTAGCTCAATGAGAGTTCTCCCAACCTTAAGAGGCAAGTGAACATGAGTGGATTCCTTCCATAAAGGATCAGTGTAAGTATTGACCTATCTTAAGGGTATTTTTACCTAGTCAAGTAAAGGAGATTTATCATCTTATACTAGGATGTCTTGTGTGTGATAGAATATGTAAATATAATGTACTGAACAAGTGGTTCCAAATAAATTTACAAGGCACAGTTAGGAAAATATTTTCTCCTTGTTGTTTTTTGCATATTTGGAGTTGTGCCACTCAAATCAATTTCTACGTTTTTTTATCTAAAATTTCCAAAAATTGACTGTAAATCGATATTATCCTCACAAAACTCTGCAATTTCAAAAGAAAATTGGTTGAACTATAGTTTAAATGAATGAGACATTGCAGTTTGAAATATGTTCCTTTTAAGGGCTTTTCAATGACAATGGTGTGTCTTGTAGAAGAGATAATTTTTAATAGAGTGCTCATATTGTAGCCATATCAATGTTATTTTATTGATAATTTCTAGGGCTTTGATCTGGCACATTATATGATATATTTATAGTTAATATCCAATTTGATACAACCCTTGTAGATTTTCCCCGCAATACCTTAGCTTAGCTCTCAAACTTATAGTGGCTTACAAAATCTTATAGGGATTTATTCGCCTCCCACTTGAGAGATATGTAGTGATATATTCAAAACATGTGGAAAATACAAATTATGTTGAAGGATCCCATCCTATAAGTTTTCTTGAAGAGGCTATGTATTATAAAGAGCATACCAAACAATAGTTGTTAAAAGTATAAGTATTTCAACCACTAAAGTTGTTTGTATAATGTGACTCCCATTGGGAAATGAATAAAAGAAATATAAGAAGCTTATGAAGAAAACCAAAGAATGGAAATTTGGAATGATATCGAAGATGAGTATACAAGTGGCATATGTTATGGTTGATACGATTTAGATAAGTCTTGTGAAGGAACGATATATGGACAATGTTAATTTCTAGCAGAATTATTTAGAGCTTATATTTGATGACTCTACTCCACCTTACGTAGAGAAAATTATTGTAGGAATTCAAGAGGTAGTTATGGCTACCAATTTTCAGCTTACATATTCTCTAGTAGTAATGTCCCTTCTAAATCCAAATCCAACGTTTTATAGTTATGCACACATTTTTTTGGAATTGGATGGACCTATATATTTGGATCCACATGATAAGGCTAGGCATTTGGAGTACCATTCTTAGTCGTGTATCTTCAATGTGGAATCAACATGAGCACTTGGACATGGGACACACGTTTATGAATGAACTCCTTGGATTAATTCAATATTGTCATCGGTACTTACATAAGGGACACTATCTACTTCAGCATGGCAGTAAACACTCATACATGAACCTAGGTTTATGGTGAAGCTTCTTGTACTACTTTATCATGGTGGCAAGCACTTCTACATTGGACCCTAGTTCTTTAGCTTACTTCACTAAGTCAATAATGCTTAACCAACATCAACCATGATTAAACAATAATCAGCCATAGTAAAATTTGGTCAAACTTGTTCAACCATCATTTGTCACCCATCACCAACCATGGTTAACAATGGTGAAACATAGTCAACCCTAGCTAACCATAGTCAACAATGGTCAAACATAGTTAAACTTAGATAGCTAAAGTAAACCATATTCAACCAATGTTCATTAAATTCAACCATGGCTGACGAAAACAAAAGTTAACTATAGCCAACCATGGTGCACTAAAGTCAACCATGGATAACTAAAGTCAATAATGGCTAAACAATAGTTTTCAATGACTAATTATGATTAATGAAAATCAAACATTGTCACAATTAATCAAACATGACCAACTATGGTCAACTAAAGCACTCCATATTCAACCAAAATAAACTATAGTTAAAATTTAAAAGTCATGGCCAACCATGTTTATCTATAGTCCAACCATAATCAAGTATGGTCATCCCTAGTAAAGCATAATAAACCACAACAAACATTATTCAACATACTTTACATGGTAAATTATTACCAAACATTGTTAACCATGGTCAATTACCATTTGACAACCATCATCAAATATGGTCAACGAAAGGCAACCATGGTTTACAAAAGTCGACGATTTCCAACCTGGTTGACAAAAGTAAACGGTTTCTACCCATGGTACACAAATGTCAACCATGGGAAAACAGTAGTCAATAATGATTAATCATGGTGAAACATAGGTAACCATAATTTGACATCCATAATCAATCATGGTCAACAATGAGTAATCATGGTTAAGCTTAACTACCCAACATCAACCATAGTCAACCATGGTCATAGAATGATCAATCATGGTAAAATTTGGTCATTATTTAATCATCATCTATCACCCATTGCCAACCATTGTCAACGATGGTGAAACATAGTCAACCCTAGTTAACCATGGTTAATAATGGTAAAAAATAACCAATGTTGGCCCTTGGTATGTTTTGGTTATTTTGGGTAACAGTTTTTTAAGTTCCAACCGAAGTGTGAACGGAGTTATGACAGAATGGTCAGTGTTGGTGGAGATTGATGTAAGGACTTGTCTACAACATTCTCCATCTTTCACTATAGGACTTTAAGTCCTAGTCGACCGAAATACAAGCAACAATTTAAAAGTTTCTTGAGATTCTTAAGCATTATCAAAGAGTAGAGAGGGGAGGAAGAAAGGAAAGAACCTATTGAAGCATGCCACTTGTAGTAGATCCCCTTGCTTGAGCATCCATGGACTTTAGGCCTCCTTTAACAACTTGCTTGCTAGTTCCTTACCTCTATCTCTACCTCTATGAACTTGAAAAACTTCAAAAAAATTGAAATCTATCTACCAAAGCTTGAATTCAAAACTAGATTTAACACACATATTCAAACTCAAAATTGGGGGGAAACTAAAATTGCATCATATTGAAAATAAGAAGAAAGTGCTTACATTCCAATTATGTAGGTGAATTCCTTCTCCTTTGCTTTAAACCATCCTTCTCCACCCATGCCATTGATCACCAAGAGCTTGATGCGAAAAAAACTCGTATAGCCTTCAAATCCGTCAACATGCTTTTGCTTTCATTTTTATGTGTCTTACTTCACCTCATATGCCTTTCTTATATAACATTGGGATTTGTGCAACCAATTACCAACCATGAATGTGGGATTAAACTTTCTCATGAATTTTAATTATTTTCATAAAAAAACCCACTTTACTTAGTTTTTTAGGCATTTAACTTGAATTCCCAGGATTTTAGGACAATTGATACATATGACATGTATTCTTTCCACTCCAGGATTTGTGGAAATTGGGTTTTGGCCCTTAAGTAGTCATGATCTTAACTTCTTTAGAGAAACCTTTGTATTCACATACTTCTTCCTTTGTGGAAGCAGTGGCCCGATGAGAGATAAAAGCTCTCAATTTGTTCCAAATTCCGGTCTTCATGTTATGGGAAAAAATAAAGTTATGTTTTCAGACCATCAGTCTCAAGGGTGTTAATTTGATTGTTAACAGATGCCCCTTAATGTGTGAGGTATGAAGCTACGCTGAGGGCCGAAATACATTGATTTCATTATGATACTCTTCACATTGATAGTCTTTAGTGATCAAGGCAAGATGGTAAAAGATTTAGTTTATAAGCGCAGGACTTGGAGAAACACTTGCAAGTCAAACAAGGAAATTTCCCAAATATATAATATCTTCCTGAGGGCGGGTATACCCATCTTCAGCAATAAACAAGCATGGACACAAACAATACACAATGGATCCATGCCAAAAGTAAATTCTGAAGAAACGTACATATGCACTTCTAAAGAGTGCACAATATTCAGATCTTCATGGTATTTTGACATGGTTGTTTTAATCTTGCGCAACTCGGGCAGTGCATCAATGAGTAATACAACTATCTTTCCAAAGGTATTCAATACAAACCAATGATAGTATGAGTTTATATCATGCGAATATATGAGCTGATGTCGAGCATAATAAAACACCATCTTATTACCAGTCATTGTTGTATATTGTTAACAAATGTGAGGAAACCTACCAATAATGATGATGGACTCCAAGGTACTTGAGTACAAAATAACAAGTGCAAATAGAGGCTTTGATGCAGAACACTTGTAGAATTAGACAATCACGGGTCATTGATGTATACTCACTATCATTTGCGAGGAAACCTACCACTAATGACTGTAAGATCCAAGGTACTCACTAGGGTTCCTAGATCCATTTCCTAGACAAAGATTTGGCGTCGATAGGAATAGATCCATTAGAAGGAGGGCATTGACGCATTCCTCATCAATTGACATGAAACTGAGATCAATAGGCTGATATAATTCGGTAGATCTACGAGATCCAACATTGTATACTGAAACAAGGAAGGCCGACATGATTGGTCAAAAATATTTGAGGAATGACCGAAAATGGTTTGACTTCCTTTGAACAAATAACACGACGCAAAATGGACACTTGGTAACATAAGACTCGGGTAACCAACAATCAAGAAATATGTCAATGCCAGATGGATTATCGAAAGGCTCCATAGATGATGGGAAGGATAACCCATCGGTGGAGATTTGCTCAAATTATTGGTACAGTTTATTTCTGGAAATGTAAGTGGTGTACTGACAATAGATGCAAAATTATGTGTCGTGTCCAAGGGCGACTAGGACTGACTATTGCTTCTATTTCAAAGATTCAATATGACACGATTCAAGTCTCCCCCTTTTTTCTGGATTTTGTGTTTTTTAATTTTTTGTACTTTTTTCATTTATTAGATCGAAAAAATAATAAAGAATGCTATGGTACATGGGAGGGAACGAGTGTTGAATGGGTGTACTATATTTTTCAAGAGCACGGGTCAAGCCAAGGGAAAGATACATATTGCAAACAATGACTGAGCTAGTATTGCATACTCTTACAGATGTTCCCTCCATGGGTTGTCTATCTGAAGCAAGATTATGTGTCAACGACCGACAAAATAGAACCAAGTAACTGTGGTTATCCAATATGGTGCAATGGCCAAGTAGGAAGGGGCAATGTGGTTTATTTCATGTCAATTCATGTGACAACACCAAAATCATAAATCACCATGAATCATGGTATATCTTCAACTACCTGAATCAAATAGTTCTCACATGTATAGGTCAACTAAACAGAAGCAATGGTTTATATGTGTCTTGAGTAAAACGTGATTGCAAAGGAAGATACAAAACATAAGCAATAAGCACCGAAGTAGTAAGCACAAATGTTCATGCAGATATTTTAACACATGCTTATGTAAACTAACACGAAATAGGGATCCCATTAGGAAATGGTCAGAACTACATGGAAGAGAAGTATGCGGTCTCAAACTCCAAGTCATGATGGGACTAATTGGCCTTCCAAGCCTATGAGAATAACTTAGCATGGGAACCAAAATGACAACGGGGTGTTGACTAGGGTGTCCCATGTTCAGTAGGATATTTTGTCGAAATGGTGGAAAATACAGATATGATGGGCTGACCCACCAATTTCCAACAAGTTATACCTTATGGAAAATTTGGGTTGCAAAAGGTTCATATGCATCTTCACAGAGGGATAACCTAAATCTATATGCAGGAATCCAAATATACCTGATAAGATCAAGGAACATGCAAATAATTCTTCTATACTTGGGTGCATTTAAACCAAAAATTCTCCTAGTGGCCCCACAAAAGATGTCCTTAGGTGGGTACAACCAAATGCTTATGAATTCAAGGATTGCTTCATTTGATGATAAAATTCCTTCCAAGAAGTCAAATGAGATGGGAGAGCTCATAGCCAAAATGGGCCAAGTAACTGGATCATAATCCTCCATCAAGGGAATATTTTGATCCAAATCTATTGAAGCCATCTGAATAGCTTGGTATGACACTTCTACAACAGATAAGGGTTGCGAGATCATAAATTTTCCCATGCGGGAGTAATTTTTTAATGATCCTACCCTAATGTCTTGAACCTTTAGAGCATCCCTAATGATAGGAACATTCAACTGGACAACAATTTCAAGCATGCAGTAATCTAATTGGTCGACCATGACAATCTCCCCCCAATGAGGGAACCAAATCACTCAGGACTCTTAAGATACTATAGCCATCATCGCATGTATCCAACTACGTCCTAATAGAAAATTGTAATCTACAGGTGCATCTACTACCTCAACATCCAGTGTGACTGTTTTTCCACTCCATTCAATAGGGCAGGCTACAATGAGTTCGTGAGGAGAGAACGAATGTCCATCAAATACTTTTCGTAAACTATGGGATTGAACTAAGGTGGGTGATCTTAATGCTTGCCAACATTTAAATGACATGACACAAGTTGAGGCCCCTTCATCAACTATGGTATGCAAAATTTTCTTGCCATGAGATGTTACTTTAATCTGAAAAGCAACTTCAGAAGGGATCCTACATGTTAATTGGTCTAATTCAAATGTGATTGAAGTCACATCAGATGGATCAACAACTCTAGTTGAAGATAATAGTTCCTTACTTTGTGCATGACAATATTACAATACCTCCATGGTGGACATGCACATGGTGCTTGAGCCATTCCCTCCTGCTTTAGGATTATGCATTGTTCTAAGTATAACATCTTTAGAGGGGGATGTGGTACTATGTCAATGGTTGTTTTCTCAATGATGAGACAACGAGTTGGCTATGATTATGATTGATCCAAGGTACCAGGAGGGACATTATAAGAATGATATATTGTTTGAATGTTCACCTCATGATCACACATGAAGACATTGGCATTGGGATGATTTCCCCCTTGCAAGGGTTTTGGTTGGTTGCCCCTTGGAAGAGATACTAGCATTGTAGCAGCCATTTTATGATGTTGCTGCAAGAAGGGTGGTATCAAAATAATGGGTTATTGTTTGCCATTGTCTTGAACTAGATTCAATGCATCTCCCATTCCAAGTTTAACATTTTGCTTACTCTTGTATTTCTTGTTCTTTCCTCTAAGGTCCAGGGATTTAACTTCGAGAATTTCAGAAGTTTGGGAAGGATTAACTATGGGATTACCCTTGTACCTCTTTTTATTTCCCCTAAGGTCCATGGATTGAACTATAAGGGTTTCAAAAGAAATGGAAGCATTAGCATGTTGTTGCATATATTGTTCAGTTGTAGGTTGTGAAGTCTGAACATACATTTGTCCCATTTGCTAGGTAATATGCTCAAATTGGTTGATGGAACCCATCATACCATGGGCATGAGGTCCTTGTCATGGCCTAGCTGGATCAAATGCAGGTATTTTAGGCTGGTTCCAAAAATATTAGTTACTTTCCAAAACCTCACTACTCCATCATCAAATGGGATTAATGGGTGGATTCCCCCCTTGCAGGGTTAGACTCCAAGGAGATTGGATATTTTCTGTAATCTGAACACAACATTGATGAATGGGTGGATTTCCCCCTTGTAGGGTTAGACTCCAACGAGATCAGTTATTTCCTAGAATTCGACCACTCCATTGATGTGGTCCTTGGGCATGAAAATCAATTCAAGGTGGATTGTCTCCTAACAGAGACCTCCCCCAAGAAGATTGGGTACTTCCTAGAACATGACCAATGGGTGGATTTCCCCCTTGCAGAGGTAGTGTATTATCCAAAATATTGAAATTCTACTGTTTCACTATTCTAGGGCTTATTTGTACTCTCAAAATGTGCAAGAATACTGAAATAAAATTTGCATGCAAGGTGCCGAGACAATGACCCTAAATTATAGCTAAACTAGGGAAAAGATTTACATAAAGAAGATCAACACTTACCACTAATAATCAAGTTGATTATACTCCAGAGGTAATATGCATGCATAAAGAGCCGAATTGGTGAGGTAATGATGTTTCTTTCCCGGTGTTACCACCCAGTAGCATGAAACCCTCTCCTTAGCTAAAGGTGGCGTTTTTGGTGGAGGAGTTGCCCGATGGAGCTGAGATTTTGAAGGGATGTAGATATTCCCGTGCCAGAGAGAATAACCGAAGCATGCATAGATTCTGACCACTATAAGCAGACTAGAAAATTGGTTCCCCTGTTGAGTTGCTCACGCCCCAACCACACACAAAATGCTGATAACTGCTCCGAATGAGAAAACTAGAAGTTGATGATCACCCAATGTAGTAGAATGACCCTGCTGATGAAGACGATGCCAATATATAGAAGATAAACTAAGATTTAGAGACCCAATGAATACTTTGGGGTTTTCCAGCTAAATCCCTGTATGCACAGGTGTTCCTGCAAACAATCTTCTGGTGGATGCCAAATCACTGTATATGAATGAATAAGGATGAAAGCTGACGGTGGACCTGAATGGCCTATTCTGTAGGAGACTAGGGCATATATTTCACTGTCGAACCTTCGTTAGTTGAATACATTGTCTTCAACCCCAACTGATGCTGCTGCACACCATTGCTGCTGCTCAAATATTCCAAATCAACAATAATAATTATAGATAGCTCCTTTAGTCCAATAACCCTTCTTAAATAGATCATCATGCGCTTTTAGGGTTTTCATGTCACTTTTAGGGCTTATGCTTCACTTTTGCATGCATGCAATTCTAATTTGATGTTGACTTGTAAGCCTAAATAAATAAGGCTTCTTTTATCCGACTGGTGACTTTAATATTGAATGAATGTTCCAATCTATTATAAGTACCAACTGTCCTCTGTCAATTCCCTCTTATGCAGTACCCGCTTGAACCTATGGGAATTAAGTAGGTTAGTGGGTGTTTTGGTGCTTATTGAGAAGAGGACATTACAGTCCTCCCCGCTTGAAATTTCTTGTCCTCAAGAAGCTGCAAACTAGGATGCTGCAATACCTGCTCTCCCTCCCATGTGGCATCCTCCATAGGTAATTCTTTCCATTTTACCAAGTACTCTCGAATCACCTTGTTTCAGAGTTTCCTTTCTCGCACCTATAGGATTCTCTCTTGAATATGTACCAACAACCCTTCATCATCTAAGGGAGGCAACTCGATGGATGGAGCAATGTGTTGTCCTATTGTTTTCTTGAGGTTGAACACATGAAACACATTGTGAATTTTTCTCTCCTCTGGGAGTTATAGTTCATAAGACACCTCTCCAACCTTCCTAATTACCTTGTAAGGACCATAGAAGCGAGGTTTTAGTTTTTTTGCTCCTTTTTTCTTGAGGGAAGATTGCATGTAAGGTTGTAGCCGTAAATATACCAGATCTCCTACCTCAAAACTCCTTTCAATCCTGTGTCTATCTGCATACAGCTTATGTTGATTCTGTGCTACCAGTAGATTCTATTTTAGGACCTTGAGAATATCTTGACTGTCCTGTACCCAATATTTGGCCTTGGGTGCCCTACTGTCTCCAAAAGCCAAATCTACAAAGTTTTGTACCTCATAGCCATATAGAGCCTTGAAAAGTGTCATTTTAATAAATTTGTGTTAGGTAGTATTGTAGCAGTACTCTCCTAAGTATAGCCATTTAATCCATGTCCTCTGTTTCCCTACTACATAGTTTCTTAGATGCTCCTTAACCCACTTCTTGACAATCTTTGTCTGCCCATCTCTCTGGGGATGATAACTTGTGCTTGTATGAAGTTCTGTCCCTACCAACCTAAATAGCTCTTGCTAGAAATCACTGGTGAATTTACTGTCACGATCACTGACAATGTTTTTGGGTAGCCCATGGAGTCTGAAAACCTCTTTGAAAAATAACTCGGCTACTTATGATGTTGAATAGTCAGAAGAGATAGCAAAGAAGTGAGCAAATTTGGTCAATCGATCTACCACTACATATAAGCAGTCTCATCCCTATACCTTGGGTAACCTTGTAATGAAGTCCATCGATATGTTTTCCCATTTTTTCTTCGGTATCGATAATGGCTGAAGTAACTCTGCCAGATGAGTATGTTCAATCTTGTTCTGCTGGCAGATACTGCATTCCCGTACGTGTTGTATTACCTCCCCCTTGAGGCCCTTCCATGAGAACCTCTCTCGGATCTGCCTATAGGTTTTCAAGAACCCATGATGCCCTGATAATGGTGAGTCATGCGATGCCTGTATGATCTTCCTATTTAAAGCTGATTTCGGGACAAGGTATATCCTACCTTTGTAATAGATGATGTCATCCATGATTCGGTACCTGTCATCTGAGATTTGTCCATCTAATAACTCAAAAGCAAATTTGTTTTTGGAATACTCTACTAAGAGAAGAGATCTCCAATCCATGGATATACTCATGAGGGATAATGAAATTGGTCTTCTAGATAAAGCATCAACTATTACCTTGTTCTTACCCTTCACATACTCTATTTCAAAATCATAATCTTGTACCTTGTTTACCCATTTCTATTGGTGCTCATTTAATTCTTTCTGCTACAATAAGTATTTGAGGATGTTATGATCTGTCTTGATTTTGAATTTGTTTCCCACCAAATACTGTATGAATTTAGTTAGGCCATGTAAGATGGCTAGCATCTCTTTGTCATATATGGAGCAGTGGAGCTCATAGTCTTTTAGTTTCTGGGTTTCAAATGCAATCGGGTGATGGTTTTACATCAATACTACCCCTAGTCCTTCTCTTGAAGCATCACATTCCACTATGAATAGCTGTGAGAAGTCTGGTAGTGCCAAAATTGGGCAAGAACTCATGATGGTTTTCATTTCCTCAAAGGTTTGTTGTGCCAATTCGGTCCATGTGAATGCCCCTTTCTTTGTGAGATCGGTGAGTGGTGTAGCGGATTAAGAGAATCCCTTACCGTACGTCCTATAATATGTGCAAAGGCCTAAAAATCCCTTCAGTTCAGTGATTGTCTTTGGCGTAGGCCAATCCCGAATAGCTCTAATATTCTCCATATGAACCTGTACCCCTTCTGCATTGATTATGTGTCCTAGAGACAATATCTCCTTCATGCCAAACTCACACTTAGACATATTTGCATAAAGCGAGTGCTCTTCTAGAATTCTCAATACCTCATCTAAGTGTTTCAAATGTTCCTCCCAAGTTTTGCTGTAAATTAAAATATCATCAAAGAATACTAGCAAATACTTCGTAACTGAGCCCTGAAAGTGTGGTTCATGAAAGAATGGAAGGTGTCTGGAGCATTGGTGAGTCCAAAAGGCATGACTAATAACTCATAGTGACCATAGTGGCAAGGAAAAACTGTCTTGGAAATGTCTTGATCCCTCACTCGGATCTGACGGTACCCTAAACAAAGATCGATATTTGAAAAGTATTTTGCACCTCGTAGCTCGTCCATTAGTTCATCAATCCTTAGGATGGGATACCTGTTTTTGATGGTATTCTTGTTGAGTGCTCTGTAATCAATACACATCTATAATGTTCCATCCTTATTTTTAACTAAGACCACTTATGATGCAAAGGGACTAGAAATCAACCGAATATATCCTAGTTCTAGTAATTCCTTGATCGTCTTCTCGATCTCATCCTTGTATCTTTTGGGATGTCTGTATGGAGTGGTTATGACTTCCTGTGTCCCCTCCTCCAACTCAATAATATGCTCAAATCCCCTATCTGGTGGTCTACCTGCTGGAAGATCCAGAAATACCTTCTCATGTTTCTGCAATAGTGCCTAAATATATGTTGGATGTTGGGTGTTGTTCTCTGGAGGTTTTCTAAAAGTAACCAAGTACTATGTTAACCATTCTATGTCACCCTATCTGAGTATGACCTCCATTCTCTGGGATGATACTGGTTTGGGAGGTTAAGTATCCATCCCCTCAAAACTACCTATTTTCCATTAGGACCCTGGAATTCCATTTCCATTGCCCTGTAATCTATAGTATATTTTCCTATTCAATAAAGCCATTGGACACCTAATACTACATTTGTATCAGCCACATTCACCACATAAAATGAGTCTATCATATGGTAGTTTAATAATGTGACATTCAGTTTAGGAATCCAATAGTTGCACTTCATGCTAGTATTTCCTGCTACCGTTATAGTGAATCCCTCAAACTTCTCTGTCATAATACCCCTCTTAGCCACCCATGCTGCATTAATGAAATTGTGGTCTGCTCCCCCATCAATCAACACTCCTACCCTGTGGACCTGTACTAATCCTATGACCCTCAGAGTATGAAACCTAGGTACTCCAGATAATGTAGCAATAACTCCCTCTAGTGTATCTCCCTGGAGTGACTCCTCCTCTGCTGCCTGCAATTCCTCTGTAGTTTCCTGCTCGGATTCTTCCCCTTCATTATCTGAATAGACCTCAATATAATGGGACTTGGCCTTCCCTAAGCACCTATGGCCTAAAACCCATGGTTCCTGACAAGTGAAACATAACTTTTTCCTTCTCAAATATTTCCTCGTGTCATCATCCAACCAATTTTTCCTTGGAACTTCATGTTGAAAAGGTTTTCGATCTTTATCTTTTACCGGGAAGTTGGTCTTAAGTGGAAACATGTTCTTCAGAACTGAATCTTGTAAATCTCTAGCTCGGCTGATTGCATGCTGTAGAGTAGATGGTTTGTACGATTTCACTCACCCCTGTAAAGGTTTTGTCAAGGCCTCTGAAAATAGCATAATCAACCTGCTCTCCGACACATATGTCACCATAACAACGACTCTTCGAAACTCTGAGATGAAGGCCTCAACACTACCTATCTATTTAAGTTGAGCCAACTCTCTGAAGTGTATCTCTAGGTCCTTCCTGTCAAATCGTTCCATGAGCTTCTGTGTGAAATCACTATAGGAACTGATGGTGTTGTGACCCAATGTCACTAGCCTGTGGTACCACCACTCATGAGCCTCTCCGTCCAAGTGTAGTGCATCCAATTTAATGGCATATGTCTCTATCATGGGGTTGAGTTGGAAGTAAGTATCCAACTTTTGAACCTATATTCTCGTTGAAACTCCACAAGCCCCGTTAAAGTTTGGTATGGTCAATCTACCCAAGGTTTTTTGCAACTCATAATTCTGGTTAAACCCTCTGTTGAAATTCCTAGGTCGGTTCCTACTTTTCATATTGCAGAAATATGAGAAAGACATGGCTGCATGGAACTCATCTCCCAAATCCCTGTATTCCTGTAAATAGGATCCAAATGGTTTAGTAGGTTCTACTCACATGACTTGTCCTGCTACTACATTTGTCAGGAAGTGAGGCATAGTAGGTTTGCTGGAAGGTTTGTTATATATGTGGGGTGTGTTTTTCATATTAGTGTATGCATGCTTCCCACTACTACTTGTATACCCTCTATCTGCTGGTGGGAGAGGTATACTACTATGACCTAGTTCTAGTTTTGAAGCCAAACTGTTTATTGCATGCAATACTTCCTTTTTCCCTTTGGCTAGGTCATGCATTGCGTTTACTAAGCTAGGAAACTCCATCCTGTCTTCCTCTTCTCCTATGCCTTTCCCTCTGTCAGAGTGTATACCTGTTGGGTCCATATCTAAGTTGGTATCTTCTAGCTGGATATCCTCAAATTCTTGCTCCTTAGTGTAACTACTCTTCCTTCTCCTATAGGTTACAAAAGTGTCTTCTTCTCTATTCATTTACTTCTCATGTTCAAGCCCATAGCTGGCAAGGAACATGCTCTGATACCACTGTAATATCCCAAATACTGATATCTACTGTTTCACTATTCTGGGGCTTCTTTGTACTCTCAAAATGTGCAAGAATACTGAAATAAAATTTGCATGCAAGATGCCGGGACAATGACCCTAAATTATAGCTAAATTAGGGAAAATATTTACATTAATAAGGTCAACACTTACCAATGATAATCAAGAAAATTATACTCCAGAGATAAGATGCATGCATAAATATCCGGACTGGTGAGGTAATGATGTTTCCTTTTCGATGTTACCACCCAGCAGCATGAAACCCTCTCCTCGGCTAAAGGTGACGTTTTTGGTGGAGGACTTTCCTGATGGAGTTGATATTTTGTTGGGATGTAGATATTCCCTTGCTGGAGAGAATGACTGGAGCATGCAGAGATTTTGACCCCTCTAAGCAGGCTAGCGAATTGGTTCCCTTGTTGAACTACTCACGCCACCAACCACACAAAACTGCTGATAACTGCTCTGGATGAGCAAACTGGAAGATGATGATCACCCAATGAAGTAGAGTGACCTTGCTGATGAAGATGATGCCAATATACAAAAGATAAACTGAGATTCGAAGACCCAATGAATACTTTGGGGTTTTCCAGCTAAATTCCCAACTTCACACATGTTCCTGCAAACAATCTTCTGGTGGATTCCAAATCACAGTATATGAATGAATATGGATGAAAGCTTATGGTGGGCCTTAATGGCCTATCTATAGGAGACTAGGGTAGATATTTCAATGTCGAACCCTTGTTAGTTGAAGACGTTGTCTTCAACCCAAACTCTTGTTGCTGCACATCGTGCTGCTGCTCAAATATTCCAAATCAACAATACTAATTATAGATAGCTCCTTTAGTCCAATAACCCTTCTTAAATAGATCATCATGCACTTTTAGGGTTTGCATGCCACATTTAGGGTTTATGCTTCACTTTTGCATGCATGCAATTCTAATTTGATCTTGACTTTTAAGCCTAAAAAAATAAGGCTTCTTTTATCCGACTGATGACTTTAATACTAAATGAATGTTTCGAACTATTCTAAGTACCAAATGTCCTCAGTCAATTCCCTCTTATGCAGTACCCGCTCGAACCTATGGGAATTAGGTAGGTTAGTGGGTGTTTTGGTGCTTACTGAGAAGAGGACATTACAGGTAGGTCCCAAGAGGATTGGTTACTTCTTGGATCCTTACCACACCATGGCGGTTGTCCTTGGGCTTGATAAGCATTCCAAGGTGGATTGTCTCCTTGCAGATACTTCCCCCAATAAGATTGGGTACTTCCTAGAACATGACCAATGGGTGGATTTCCCCCTTGCAGAGGTAGGTACCAAGAGGATTTTGTACTTCTTGGATTCTTACCACACCATTACAGTTGTTCTTAGGCTTGAAAAGCATTCCAAGGTAGGTTTCCTCCTTGTGAAGGTTGGCTCCAAAAAGATTGGTTACTTTTTGAAACCTGACCACTCCATTGTAGAATGGGGTTGATAGGTGGATTGCCGCTAAGCAGTGTGTTAGGATAAATCGGAGGATGACCCTCTGAGGCATTTCCTCCCATCGATGAAGGATAATTCCAATTCGCATTTGTGTTCCAGGATGCATTATTTCCACCAGGAATATTGACATTGAATGGTAAAGGGTTACCCCTAGAAGTAGCACCTAGACAACTATTATGTGTGCCAAGAGGATTTTGATAACCTTCCGCAACCAATTGAGGTTGCATTGATGTGGTCCCTTGAACTCCTGATGATGTCAATGGATCAACTGGTATGTTTTTCATTTTGTCCAAACTTGTGAAAAGTGGATTGATGTTTTCCAATGATTCACTCATTGTGAGAAAAAAAAATGGGTCTATTTAAAGGTGGATTTATTGGATCAACTGTGTGGTCTTATAATGTTTTCAATTCCAAATGGAGTAATATTATCAATTGTTTTCTGTAAATGTTCTTGTGTTAGGTTGATCTTGTTCTTCTCTATTAATGTCAATTGAATTTAGAAGTGGTTCTATCTCAAAGTCACATGGGTTTAATCTTTATATTTGTCTTTGTGTTCTAATGTGGCCTTCAAATTCTGGTGACTCACCTCATTGCCACCTTGACTGGTGGATCGGGAGAGAAGCCATTTTGATGTTTGAGTGTTTAGAATTGGTTTGTTAACTGAAATATGTATCAAATGTAATCAAATAATCCTAAAGGCAATCTAGACTTCAACAAAAATAAAAGTGTCCACGCTACTAAAAATTTCCTAACTAAACAACAAGCAAACTTCTTTCCAAAAAACTAGAGTTTAGTGAAACATTGGATTTAGAGGGCCTTCCAAAACTAGTATCTCTCGAGGGATCTCAAGCCTTAGTAATTACAAAATAGTGAAAGTATGAGAAAATGTTACTCTATTCTTCAATCACCAAAGGTGCAAGTGTTAGCTCTTGGCTACTCACCCTCCCAAGGAGCCGAAACAACCTTGTGTTAGTCTCAGGTATTGGAAGCATTCCCCACTTATAACAACTTGTGTGATGCCCTAGGAAGAACAACTAAAGTTACCACTTGACAAACTAAGACCGGACGGGACAATTGTTAGTCTAGGATAACTCACATAAACAAGCTATTGCAAAAAAGTGATGTCCCCCCGAGGACTTGCCACTTAACTGGTAATGTGTTCATATCCCACTAAACAAGCAAGAAGGGGCGTACCATCCCTACTTGTTCATATCGACCTTGTGCTTAATGCATGTCTTAGAAGTGCCTGCTTGGAAACCTTTTGTTACTAATGGATTTAACTCTCTTTAATCAATGCTAGTTTTGAAATCTTGTGTCCTTGGAGTGTTAAATCACCATCTTAATCCAAATCCCTAGCCTAATTTTGTTGGTGATATGAAAATAAAATGCTGATCAGTTTTCAGATTAAGCGTTCATTTTAAGGTAGTTTTCTTAGTTTCAAAGGAATGGTGGTGAAACTTTTGGTGTTTTTGACTCAAAGTATTGAACCAATCCAATGCACAAATGATCTAAAATCTTTTCTTCAATTCGATGAATTTATTACACTAAGGTAGAGTATGAGGTTCTATGATCTTTTCTTTCAAAGATGCATGTATTACAAGCAATCTAAAACAAATTTTTAAAACAAGGGTTCAAGAAATGTGTTCAAACAAGCTTCCTTTTGAAAATAAAACTATGTATGAATTTGATTCAATGGTTTCAAAAGGTTTTGCAAACTAATATCCAAGCTTAGAATTGAAGGTTCAATTTTTGGTTTTCAATATGTATAAACAATGTTCTTTTCAGTTCGATTGATCGGTATACCAAATCAAGTGAATTTATTCAATTTCTTGAAAAGGTTATGCAAAAACTTTTCATAGTTTATTTTTTAAAGTTTTCGAAGCAAAATGATCATATTCTAAGATTTTCAAATTAAGAATGACTCAAAAAATGAAAAAAATATCTCAAATGCATTGCTCTCAAATATATATATAGAGGATCCTTGTTTGTCGTCCACATGACCACTCGAAAGTGCAAGTGAAGAAGATACACAGAGCCCTTTAGAATTCGATGAAAAACAATGGTTACACTTGAGATCCTTGTTTCTCGTTTACAAGACCACTCGAGAGTGCAAGTCAAGAGGATACATAGGGATTGAAAGATAAATGCTTCAAAACTTCCAAATGTCACGTCCCCAACCCTCCGACTGGCGAAGAGGATGCAACTCAACATGCTAACCAAGCACCCGGGCAATCTAGCCCCATGAACATCATAATAAAATGCATTGAACTAAACATAAACAGATGCATGATTGTCATAATACATATGCAGATGTCTAAATCATTTAAACATACAACGGAAGCAATTACATATCATTCACACAATTAAGCATTCATCATGTTCATTTATAAAACAATACATTTGCAAAGGTTTAAGCACAAGAAGATACTTATCTTTAATAGAAGCTTGTCCCGTAACCAGCTATGTCGCTACAACATTCCACCCAACCATAGCCCAGTGTGCTCATCAATCTCTCAGCAACACTGCCACCCCCGAGCTGGGCATGATTCCACAAGGAGTAAGGGGAAACTAGCAGGCTCACATGTAGCCAAGGATACACAACTCAGCCAAGCCAACACGGTTGGGTTTATCAGGCCAAGGGTACACAACAATACATAGCCAAGCCAACATAGTTGGGTTTATTAGGCTATCAGGAGCTGGAAACCCTGGCTGCTAAGCTAGTGGGCTCACTGAAGAGCTGAGGACACCTGAACCAAAGCTAGCTTGACTTCTAAGACATCCACACACACCCAACATAAGGAATCATTCCCTTCTCTGCTGCATAGTCCCTCAGGCCATGAATTCCCTTCCAGTGCTATTTAGGGGGTGTAGAGAAGAAAGCCAACCTTTTAGCTCTGTCTGTGAGGCTCTTGCACACACTAGGTTTATCAAGCACACTCAAGCTCCATTTCCACTCCCAAATAGTCCAAAGACCAACCACTATGCCCACACAACAAAACAACAACTCTGGGATTGAAAGGAAACACCATAGAGCAGAACTTGAATAACAATTGGGTAATACACAACTCATACTGAGCAATTCGACTCCAGATTCGTTTATGGCCCTATCGTTGCCAAAAAGACTCAACAACAACCCAAAGACGTGGGGAAAACAACAACGATCTCTCAGTTGTGTGAGGACAGAAGAATACAACCTGCGATAAGGGGTTTCGGCATACACAGACCCAGTCATGGGTAAGAATTACACACAACAAACCCCAAATCGGGAAGGAAGAACAGAACACGGCTACCTGCATGAGGGAGAACGAATGACTGCGCAAGGGGGAATCATGGAATGGGTTCCCTATTCCCGTGAGGGAAATGAGAATGCCCCTGCCCTTGGGCTTGCATGTGGGCAAGGACTGACAGTCCTGCCAACTTTCACGGCTGCCCATGCATACGTCTTCCCAAGGCAATAACTGCCCCTAACCCACCCTGGAAATTAATTCGGTTGGTTGAATGAGACAAGGGAAAAGGATGAGTAAGTCAAAAAAGGTGTTTGGCAGCTAGATGGGTTCATCTTTCGACACATGGATGTTCCCCAATGGACCCAAAGGTTAAGCATCTCCCCATTATCCTTAGGAAATCATGCCTCTTCTCATTATTGTTGCATTGGCATAACTGGTTGTGGGTTTTTAATTAATTGCATATTTACATGATGATTTAAAAATCATAACGTGCCTCGCTAGCACAAAATACCATCTGCACCGATTTAATCGCCGAAACATAAAATGATAATCCATGGTGGGGCTTTTGCATGTAGCTCCACACCACGATTAAATATAATATATACATCATATACATTTAATGCAAACAGGGTCAAAACCGGGGTGTTACACCAAACTTATACTATTACACTCGAGATCTCTATTCTCATTCATAGGAACACTCGAGAGTGCAAGTGAAAAGGATGCGCAGATCTCGAACACAATTTATCTCAAGGATTTTGAAAATGACAAACTCCTCTAGTTGTGTATAAAAAAATCAAATTTAACCTATCCAAAATAAATTGACTTGATTAATCCATTTTCTTATGTTTTTGGAGGGAATTGTTTTTTGAATTTATCTTTAGTGAGAGGTCCAAATTTTTGATGTTTTTTTGTGAATTTTATTTAATTGATGGTTCTAACTGTGCCTTAACTATGATTTCAAAGTGTGTATCTATTCAACAAGTATATGCAATTTCAAAATCAAAGGGCCTAAGGTTAATGAATTTAAACAACATGTGATGTTCTTCATTCTTATATAAATTTTCTTTGCAAACAATGATTTAAAAGTACCAAATCAATAAAAATCTCACCCAATAACAGTGAAACAATGGATCCAATGCAAAAGATCACCTAATACATTCATATCTAAGCAAGATTTAAAATAAAATTTGAACAAAAACTCAAAAAATTACTAATGAAAGTGATATTTCAAGCTTTTATAAAGAAGATTCAAAGCCTCCCAACTTCAAATAAAATCCTCCCTAATTCTCTCAATTCTACTTCTGACAGGTCCTAACAGGTCTTTAACTGTCATCTTAAGGCCTACAAAGTCTAACTTCATCCCAAATTAAATGCCTAAAACACTGATATAATTATTTTTTCATTTTCAAGAGGAATGCATACAAACCTTTAAAATCCCTAAAGTATCCCCAAATATTACTCAAATTAACTGAAATTAATCTCTTAAATATTTCTTAGAGGATTCCTAAGCTATCTACAACAGAAAGAACTAATCAAAATGGTCAAAAACTGAGGATTCAATGTCAAACAATTTCAAGATATCGTAAATTTTACGTGTTGGAGGTGAAACTATGTAGGCTTAACACAATTTCACCGATGCACCCTAGCAAGGTAAAAAGTGCGTCCCCATGAGGCTGATGCCTTGTGTAAGCTAGCAAGGTGTGTCGGCCTACTGAACCCAATAATATTGAAGGATTGGACCCAAATACACTCAAATTTGATGATTTAAGGTAGATCTAGGGAGGTTTTAGTCTCCTAATTTGAATTAAGGTGTACAATGATAGAACTTAGCCATGAATAGAAAGATCTACAGGCAAGAACACCCAAAAAATGAGGAAAATTTCAAGAAATCAATAATTTAAACCCCAAGATCCCAAGTATGGTTGCCATTCTATTGGTAGAAATTGATGCAGGTACTTGTCTACAATATTCTCTATCGTTTACTATAGGTGGGTGAGTCCTAATCGACAGGAATACAAGCAAGAATTTAAAAGTTTCTTGAGATTCCTAAGCATTATCAAAGAAGAGAGAGGGGAGAGAGAAAGGAAATAACCTCTTGAAGCGTTCCACTTGTAGTAGATCCCCTTGCTTGAGCATCCATGGCCTTTAGGCATCCATTAACAAATTTCTTGCTAGTTCCTTACCTTTAGCTCTACCTCTATGAACTTGAAAAAATTGAAATCTATCTACTAAAGCTTGAATTCAAAACTAGATTTAACACATAGATTCAAACTCAAAATTGAGGGGAAATTAGAATTGCATCATATTGACAATAAGAAGAAAGTTCTATCAATCCAATTGTGGAGGTGAATCCCTTATCCTTTGCTTTAAACCATCCTTCTCCATCCATGCCTTTGATCACCAAGAGCTTGATGTGGAAAATAATTCTTTTAGCCTTCAAATTCTTCAGCATCCTTTGTTTTCATTTTTCTCTGTCTTACTTCACCTCATATGACTTTCTTATATAGCATTGGGATTTGTGCACCCAATTATCAACCATGAATTTGGGATTAAACTTTCTCATGAATTTTGATTATTTTCATAAAAAACCCACTTTACTTAATTTTTCAGGCATTTAACTTGAATTTCCAGGATTTTAGGACAACTAATACATATGGCATGTATTCTTTCCACTCCAGGAGTTGTGTAAAATGGGTTGTGGCCCTTAGCTAGTCATGATCTTAACTTCTTTAGAGCAACGTTTGTCTTTACATAGTTCTTCCTTTGTGAAAGCAGTGGTCCAATGAAAGATCAAAGCTCTCAAATTGTTCCAAATTCTGGTCTTCATGCCGAGGGCAAAAATAAAGATATATTTTTAGACCATCTTTCTCAAGGGTGCTAATTTTATTGTTAACAGTCATGAAAGCGGTCAACTCAGAAGTTTTACGTGAAGATCGAGGAGAACCAATTGTTTTGACAGAGTCCAACCGAAAGATTGGTTAGACAATTAGAAAATGTGTTCACTTACATTTATGGGACTAGGTAGTGGCACAAGTTGTAAAATGACCACTAGAGCCTATAAAGATGTAATGGGTTGGCATTTTTGGGGTTAGCTAGTTTTTGAGAACATAGTGAATTTTTTGTATTATGTCAAAGACTTACGTACTGATTTTGTGGAAGACTAACTTGAGTAGAGTCGCAAAGTATGAGATCGATCTATAGGTTAGGGTGCGCAGATATGATGTAATGGAGTTTTGGAGAAATGTTTGTAGCCCGTGTTCATAGACTTAAAGCGTTCGAGTTGTGACTCTTCTTAATAAATGCGTGCTTTTGTGGTTTTTCCCATCTTGGGTTTCCATATTAAATTCTAGTGTCTCCGATGCATGATGTGTGTGTTTTGAATATTTGTTGTTTATTAATTCATAATTGAATAAATATGAATGAATGAATGGATGAAATGTCACCGCAATGGTTATTTATATTATTATTTATTTAAGGATGGTTAATGTTGTGGATAAATATGTGGATGTCCATCGCAGTCTTTGATCTGTTGGAGTTAGTTCTATTGTTGCTATGTATGGCAAGATTCCCCTTCATCACTGTGGAAACCTGGTTCCTATAGTTACCATAGGTACTTCGGGTGATACTTCATCTGCTTTGTAGCTATTGTTGAAAGGGATTAAACCATTTCGGGTCACTATCTTGGGGTTTTGTTGGTATGATGATGTGTGAACCTGGGTTGTATTAAGATTGTGCCAACAAATAGTCCTATTACTGGGACCAAGATCACTGTTAAGAGGATGTGTTTACGTGGCATCCATTAATTCCCGAGATTAAGGCGTGGCTAGATCAGAAGACAAAGGAATTTGCTCAAGAAGAAAATCGAGATCCGCGACTTACTCCAGGACAGTGGTTGGGAAGGTATGTCTATTATGATATTCATGAATTTTTTCGATGAGTTTCCTATTTTGTTAAATGAGAGGCTATCAAGATTGGCATTCCAAAAGACAAATTTCTAAGGGGGTGAGTCTTAGAGATGGATACCTTAGTTGATACAACGAATAAAGTGCGTCGATAACAAGATATCAAGGGTTGTCGACTTTTAGGTTGATAGCATCTTATAAGTATATATCACTAAGTTTGTTGTTGATACTATCAAATCATATAGTGAAGCATAGCAAGAGTTCTTTTAAGGCCCATGAAGTAGGTACTTGAATTATTTAAAGTTGTGGCTTATGATGCTCTTATCTGAAAAGGGGGTTTTGAGAATGAACTCCGACGAGTAAAGTGATTGTACTTGGAGGGCATGGGTATCTACTAGAAGAAGGTGTAGGGAGAATGTGTGGGATAAGATGAAATGATTCAGGGAGAATTAAGTGAGAATGATGAAGAGTGTGTCCTCCAAGGTATGCATTTTTTCAATAAAACCATTGAAGCACTTTCAAATACACCATAGAAAAAGTACACGTTATCATTCACAAGAAAATGGCACTATTGAGGCCTTTAAACAAAATTCTAGAGAATTCACTAACTAAAGTCTGTAATGTGAACCATGACGATTCAAACTTAAAAATCCCTGCGGTATTGTGGGCTTATCAAAGCACCTATAAGAAGTTGACATGACAAACTCCATTCATGCTAGTTTATGGACAAAATAAATTAAGGAAAGAGAGAAGTTGATCTATGATCAGATGAAACAATTCAGAAAACAGGAAACTACTCTAGAGGTCGAGTCAATGGAACATAGGAAACAGAAGGAACAACTGCGGCATGACAAACAACGACTGGAGATGATCCCTGAGGTAAATATATCGAAGTTAGGGGAAGTCATCACTGGATTCCAAGAGAATATTGATGAGCTAGAGGCTAAGCTAGTTCCTAGTAAACCTCTTGAAGTGGTTGAACAATGACAGACACATGTTCAGGAGGTCGTTCAAGACATTACGCAAGCGAAGGTCTATTGTGCAAAGTTCTATGAGGAGGTCTCTCAGTCTTTGGGAGCATTATTGGAGGACGTAGAGCTACACTATATTACAGCTAGACTTATTGTCGCTGAACAAAGTCTTGATAACTTGCAGGTTTCATTAAAAAATCTGCCACTAATTAAAAGGATGAGTAAAGCTACTGAATAAAACATTACAAAAATAGGTTAATAAACTGAGGATCCAACAACAAAGAATATTTGAACGGGTCGAAGAACTGCAAACAGAGGCTAAGCATGTATTTGCGACTATTGGCCCTGTGCATGTTGAAATTAAGCAAGCTTTATCGGTTGGTGAGGTACGTAGTTCACAACACATTAGTTCTGAGGTTGTTGATGAAGTTGAAAAGCTAAAGGACGATGTACACCGATGGGTTGAAGAAGTAAAGCAATTCTACCAAGACTTTTGGTCAAAGTTGAACACACCAACAATTTCAATCTAACGTGGTTCAGGACGAGCCACATGCGAGTGTTGGGGGCTTGCTGGCCCTAGGTATGTTTTGGTTATTTTGGGTACTAGTTTTTGAAGTTCCAGCCTAAGTGTGAATGGAGCTAGGACGGAATGGTCAAGAAAGAGGTCATATCTGAAGTTTTAGGCGAAGATCGATGAGAACCAATTGTTTTGAAGGAGTCCAACTGAAAGGTTGGTTAGACAATTATAAAATGTGTCCACTTACATTTATGGGATGGGGGAGTGGGTGTGAGTTGTAAAATGGCCATTAGAGGCTATAAAGATGTAATGGGTTGGGATTTTTGGGGTGAGCCATTTTTTGAGAAGATAGTGAACTTTTTGTATTTTGTCGAAGAGTTATGTACATATTTTGTCAAAGGCTAGGTTGAGTAGAGTTCCAAAGTATGAGATTGATCTGTAGGATGTGTGCACAAATATGATGTAATGGAGTTTGGAGAAATGTCTATAGGTTATGTGCACAGAATTAAAATGTTCGCGCTGTGACTCTTCTTAATAAACATACGCTTTTGTGGTTTTTCCCATCTTAGGTTTTCATGTTAAATTCTAGTATTTATGATGCATGCTATGTGTGTGTGTGTTGAATCTTTGTTGTTTTTTAATGCATAATTGAATAGTTGTGAATGAATGAGATGAAATGTCATTGCAATGGTTATTTATATTGTTATAAGGATGGTTAATGTTGTGGATAAATTTGTGGATGTTCATTGCAAAATTTGATCTATCGGAGTTAGTTCTGTCATTGCTCTATATGGTGAGATTCCCGTTCATCATTACAAAAATCTGGTTCCTGCAATTCCCATAGGTAATTCACATGAGACTTCATCTGCTCTACAGTTGTTGCCAAAAGGGGTTAAACCCTTTCATGCCAACATTTTGGGGTTTTATTGGTATGATGATGTGTGAACCTGCGTTGTATTAGATTGTGCCAATAATCAACCTTAGCTAACCAAAGTCAACCATACACAACCAAGGTTCCTTGAAGTTAAGCGTGGTTAGCCAAATTTAACCATAGGAACCCATGGAGCACTAAAGTCAACCATGGAAAAATAATAGTCATCGGTGATTAATTGTGGTCAAACTTAGTCAACCATAATTTTACCTCCATCATTAACAATGGTCAATGATAGTTAAACATGGTAAAGATTATGTAACCAAAGTCATCCCTAAAAACCATGGTAAATTGAAGTCAACCATTGTTGACTAAAGTCAACCATGGCCAAGCAATAGTCAAACATGGTTGACTATGATCAAATTTAGTCAGCCATGGTTGGTTATAGTCAAATCATTCAACCATGGTAAAGTTTGTTAACCTTGATCACCCACGGACAAACTATAGTAACCTTTGGTTAATCTTAGTCAATCATAATTTGATCTTGATCATCAACCATGATCGACAATGGTCAAACATGGTCCACTTTAGCTAACAAAAACCAACTATAAAAACCTTGGTTCACAAAAGTCAAGCATAGTCAACCATTGTTCCCTACATTCCACAATGGTTAAGCAATAGTAAACCATGGTTGACTATGGTTAAACATACTGGACTTTGAGAACCCATGTTGAAACCATAATCACGTTTGGTTAACCATGGCCAAATTTAATCAATCATGGTCAAACTTAATGAACCATCGTCAAACATAGAAAACCATAGTTAACTATGGTTGGCTAAAGTCAACCTCTCAAACCCTTGGTTTAAGCATGGTGTATGATTTTCAACCATAACAACATGGTTAATGACATTCAAACATGTCACACATAATAAAACATGGTTAATGGCATTCAAACATATAACACATAATTAAGCACGGAGAAACATTGTCAACTTAAGTGATCTCTATAGTGAGTGGAAGTAAATTATAGTAAAAATTTAAAAACCATGGTTAAACATGTTTAACTATAGTCTAGTCATATTCAAGCATGGTCATCCTTGGTAAAACATAATAAACCATAAAAAAATTATTTACTATACTTTACCACTACCAACCATTGCAAAAAAATGTCAACCATGGTCAACCATCATTTGTGAACGATCTCATTCAACCTTATCTAACCAATGTTAACCATACTTAATCATGGTTCATTGAAGTCCATAATGCTTAGCCAACATCAATCATAGTAAATTTTGGTCAAACTTGTTCAACCATCATTTGTCACCCATTGTCAACCATGGTTAACAATGACGAAGATATGGAATCATAAGTTATGGCAATATTTTGAATAAAGCATATGCAAATAAAAATATATCAACAAAATGTTGATGGATATTATAGTAAATTTTATAGGGATCTATTTTGTTATTAAATAGAAATAATTATTAATAATAAAATATTTAAAATAATAAATTTGTAAATGTAAATGTAAGCCTGGAGGACTTACTTGAAGATTGGAATTGGAACCAATGTTTTGGTTGGAATTGATCCTATTTTAGGAATGGATGATAATTACCAGCTTTCTACATATGTGTTGGATTATTTTCTTGAGCCTAGTTTCTTTACTTTGACTCACATAAAAATACCAAATTGGTTACATGGATCTAATGCATATTGGCTTACTACATAGCATCTTGGGTTGGGAAGTTGTTAGGCAGACGAATGGAACAATTACATTACATGACTAAATTCTATAGGTTGCAGATTAAACAATAGCATGGATACTCTTATCCGGTTACTCAATGATACTATGAATAATATCTCTGCAAAATTAGCATATAAAGTGATTGCACAAGAACAACCCTATGTTGGCTCGAGATGGTGGTATACAAAATTATGGCGATGGCACATTCCTCTGAAAATAAATGTTTCCTTTGGCTCACTTTTGAGAATTGTCCTAAAAAATGGGACAATCACTTAAGCACAGGATGGATTAGGCCAAACATTTATGTCTTATGCAAGAAGGGTATGGAAACTATTGATCATCTTTTTGTTTTCCGCGAGTTTTCTGTCCTAATTTGGAAGACTATTGATTCTGAGTTGAAGCCATGGGGAAGTCTTACTTTTGAACAAAATTACCATAGGCGGTACTTAAGTTGTTTAGATCATAGCACCTTTGTTCGTCACTTCGGGCATTAGGAATGCTAGGAATGCTCTCATTTTTTAGGATAAGAAGTTGATTGTTGAAGATATTTGTGCGAAGAATATTTGTCTATATAAAGAGTATAAATTTGTTATTAATATAGAGCCAAAATTAAGAATTCTGACCGATTGTACCTTCTCTCAGGATGCTTGTGGTTTTTTTGATGGTGCTACACACGATGGGCAATGTGCTGCTGGGGTGTTTCTTACAATTAATGAACATATTTTCATACTTAAGCTAAATTGTGGGCGAGGATCTAATACTAAGGATGAATTATTGGCTCTTTGGTATTTATGCAAGGTGGCATGTTGTTGGTATTTACACAAGGTGGCATGTTGTTGGGTATTGACTCCTTAAAAACCTATGGGGTTTCTATGGTGATCATAAAATTGGCAAAAGGACACTACAATTTATAGGTATGATCTCTATCACACTAGTGCTCAAGAACTAAGAAGTTTCTATCCGATCTCTACAGGTTTGATTTGTACCATATATTCCCGTAAATAAAGAGGCTTTGTGTGGATTGAAGGACTACTTGGCTGGGAAGAATATACTCATAATCAACTTGAATGTAGTGGAACTATGAATATCTTTTGGTCTTATGTGGAATCACCTTGATTTCCTTTTTTGTGAGGATGCATTTTTTATCATCATTAGCATGAGGTGGACTTTTTGGGTGGGCAGACCGTTACTATGTTGATGATTGAGAAATATAATTTTTTTTCTTCTATAAAAAATTATTATATGCATTTATTTTATTTACATACATATATTTTTTTTTTCTTCTATAAAAAATTATTATATAAATTTATTTGATTATTAAATAGAAATAATTATTAATAAAAAAATATTTTAAATAATAAAATTGAAAACTTAAATATAAGTAATTTTATATAAAAATATTTATTTTTTTATAAAATTTAAAAAATAAATATCTAAGTATAAGAATTTTAAAATCTATGATTTTCTTTCAAATTATAATAAATAAAAAAAATTACCAACAAACACATAATTTCCTAATATTTTTAAATATAAAAAAAAATTAAAATGAAAATCTTTGTTTATAAATTAAACCTGGAAAATGAGTGACTTTTGTTAACAGAAGTATAAACATATGTCAAGACTCTCATTTATTCTAATTATCAAAGTACATTCTTTTTACTTAGAATCATTAGTTTCTCCAATATGATAGTTCTACTTGCTTTTGTGGAAAATGTTTTTCTAAAACGGTTTTCACATCATGAGTCAAATAAAACGGTTGCCAAAAGTAAATGGGGTTTCCAAATTTGGAAAAAAAAAACTTCCCCGTGTCTCAGATGCTACACGACGAGAAGCTATAGCTGCCAAGCTCTACAGGAATAGAGATCCAGTCAAATTTGTTGCAGAAATAATGAGCAATCGAAGATATACCGGAATAGAGATCCAGTCAAATCTGTAGTAGAAATAATGAGCAATCGAAGATATACAGGAATAGAGATCCAGTCAAATTTGTTGTAGAAATAATGAGCAATCAAAGAGATCCAGGAATAGAGATCCAGTCAAATTTGTTGTTGAAATAATGAGCAATCAAAGATATCCGAGACTTGTAAACTGAGAAGGGTTTTTGCTTTCGGTCTATATGGATTGTATATGAAGATCCTGCTAAGAAAGAACGCAATTGACCCTCTGACACAGTTTTGAAAGTAGAGCTCAATCAACTTTTTTTTTTTCTTGAAACTTTAAACCAAACACAAAAACTGTCTGGGTAGTCAATTTAATCAATAAAATAACAATATTACATATTAATATAGTCAAAATGAAGCGCAGAACTACCTGGCAGTCAATTTATTCAATAAAACAACAATGTAATCAATAATGAAAGGCAGAAGTATCAGCTGGGTAGTCAATTTATTCAATAAAATAACAATATTAAATATTAATGTCTTCAAGAATGAAGCACAGTGATCCCTATGGAGCGCATGATGTTGCCATATTGCAATTTGCTTGACACACTCACAAACTGGAAAACTAAATATCAAGCCACACATTATACCAAATATCAAGACGCAGACACAGTAGCCTAAGTAGCCTAACTCAGAATTTGACATGTCCTAGATAATCAACAGCCTGCAATTCCAAATCGAACTGACACTAGAGTAGATCCATGATCGGTAAATACTGTTTCATACCTGCAAAACAATAAAAAGAAAAAGGCGAAGATGCAGTAAGTTAAAATTTAAATTCGACCTTAAATCTCTCGGAATATTTTGAGAATTTAAACTCAAGCTACAATACAGAAAAAAAATCAGCCATACCAGGTAATACATAGCTCCATGCAGCAAACCTTGCAAAGTAACTCCCAATTCATTCACCGGCACTGGCTGGCCTGAGGACTGAAGCAAATTTGCATTTTCTCCGAAAACAGCCCCCACGTTTATCGGTCCCGCTGGGACTTCAACTTGGATGCCATTGATGAAAACAATTATTGAACGCCCATAGATTGAATGCTCATTAGTTTCTGCAGAAGAATAGTTATGTTTCAGGTTAAAACTCTTATTAATCTAGAGTTATAACTAATAATTAGCACAATTGGTGGGTGATTGTCTTATTAATCTAGAGTTATAACTATAACTAAGAGACAATTAACTATTTAGTTTTATAAAAATAATTAGCAGTCAAATAAATAAAGGTTAAAATATATAATTTTATATCATATCAGATTAATATAAGTACAAAACAGATAAAAAAATAAATTGTTACCCATTTCATTAGCCACCTTGAAACTTATTTAAATCTTAATCAAGATGCATTTAAGCATAACAAATACAACTACTATAAAATAAATCAGTGCTATAAGCTTGTTACACTTGGGTTAATCTTGTTGATCAGCCTAAGCAAGTCTAAAATCTGAAATAATATCTAAATACCTATAGCATAGTTATCCTTTATCCATACTTTTAACTACCAGATATAGTAAGAGGACAATTTAGGGTTACCCATTTCATTAGCCACCTTGAAACTTATTTAAATCTTGATCAAGATGCATTTAAGCATAACAAATACAACTACTATGAAATAAATCAGTGCTATACACTTGTTACACTTGGGTTAATCTTGTTGATAAGCTCAAGCAAGTCTAAAATATAAAGTAATATGTAAATACCTATAGCATAATTATCTTTTATCCATACTTTTAACAACCAGAGACCGACCATAGAAAGACAATCTTACTTTTAACAACCAAAGACCGACCATAGAAAGACAATCTTATGGAAGGTGGTAAAAGGAAAGGGAAGCCAACCTTAAATCAGGAAGAGGAGTTTGGAAAGGCATCCATAGCCCCCAATAAAGGCATTATGGGAATCACCTATGTATGAGCTCGAGTTACCACAGGCAATTCAACAAAGAACTAATGCCATAGAGAGACAAGTACGGGAGGAGAGCTAGATAGGCTCCATGAAGACTGCGGAAAAACCGAGGAATGGATTTTTTACCTGGGCATAATGCTCAGGCAGATTAAGTCTGTATGAGCTAACTGTGGCACTTTTCTGGGTTATGAATTTTTTATCAAGAAGATTATTTGGAATAAACAAGAGGATGGTTTAGTAGCCCATTTTTAACAAACATGTACGTTCAAGTAATCAACTGACCAACAACAAGTCAACCGTTAGCTGTTGGTCAGTTGGATGACTTAAACCTACATATTTTTTAAACTCAGGAGGTTTAGCCAGATGAATGCCGAGTCTCCATGACTGCTGAGGTCCAGCATTTGCACGTCACAGCTGACTCTCTCATCAAGGGTCTAGGCCTTCAGGTCGAGTGGTCATTAGTCTGTTATATCAATGTTTGCTTCCTATCTAAAAGTTGGTCAGCTTGTTTTGAGTCTAAGGTTATTAGTTTTAGGTGGTATGTTTCTTAGCAGCCAGGTCCCCTCTTTATTTAAACTAAACTGTGGAGGAGGAATGTTTTTGATAATTACAAACGTTTGGGTTTCAGACTCTTGTTTAAATTATCAAAGGAAAATTTGGATTTGTCTAAATCAGTTAAGACTGAGGTTTTCAAGATGTAATTTTCTTATATGCTGTTAATATAATGAAATCCTTCTTACTTAAAAAAACTACCAAATATCCTAATGAAATCCTTCTTACTTAAAAAAAAAACTACCAAATATCATAGGACTAGCTTACAATAAAATTTATTAAACTTGAACAGTGGTGTTAGGGCATGTACCATGTGCTGGTGCTAATGCTTGTATGTGACTGGAACGATCAATATGCGTTTCTTCGTTCACTTGTACACGATGATAGCTGTGGTGATCTTGATGCATGTAAAGTGAAGCAGCTGGCATAGCAGAAGAGTAGGAGGATTCACCATTGTTGCGTAAGGAATTAGCTTTGGTGTTACCAACGTTCATGCTTGTCCTCGCTTCCCTAGATTTGTTTCTCTCTGAAGCCTGAAGCTGGCGCTGCCTTTGTTTGGTTCTGGACTTTCTATTCTGGAACCAGTAGAAGACATTGGCCTCCCCTACCTGTCCGAACTCCTGTAACTGAGTGGTGATTCTTGTTATTTCATCTATCGGAGGGTTCACAGTACCAGAATCGACTATGGCTTCCAAAATCCTAATTTGTTCAGGTTTTGGGTTCCATCGTGGCTTTGGTCCAGGTGGACTCCCCTCGTCTCTTTGTAATTGTGTACCTGAACAATATATATCTCAGATCTAAGAACTATCCTCTGCATATTGTAATTATATTCAAACAACTTTGATATTCGTATAACACAATTGAACATGAACCTCAACCTCCAGAGTAAATCATCATAAACCTGCCTGCGCCCAGGTTTTTATTGGAGCGTGAGACTCCCCGTCCATGAAATTTCTCACCATCTTAGCTTGTTTTTATTTTTGGAATTTGTGATTTAACTACAACCAGAATTCTTTATAGGAATTACACTATAATAATTATCATTTAAGATTTATCAAAAGCTTTAACAGGATAGAATTCCTTGAAATGTAAAACTTTTTCAAGTTACGGATCTCGATACATGAATTTAGGTTGAGCATACGTGCCCATCTCCTTTTACTGAACCTTTGAACACAACAAAATTTAATTCATTTTCAGTGAAAAATGATAATCGATGCACATTATACATCTTTTCAGTGAAAAATGATAATTCGATGCACATTATACATCTAAATATTGTTGAAACTTGAAACTACATTCACGCACAATATGGGACAACAAGAATTGTAATGGGCGGCCAGCCAGCAAGAATGGTAATTCGATGCACATTATAGATCTAAATATTGTTGAAACTACTTTCAAGCACAATATGGGATAGCAAGAATTGTAATGGGTGGCCGGCCAGCAAGAACGGTACATTCAAGCACAATATGGGATAGCAAGAATTGTAATGGGTGGCCGGCCAGCAAGAACGGTACATTCAAGCACAATATGGGATAGCAAGAATTGTAATGGGTGGCCGGCCAGCAAGAATGGTAATTCGATGCACATTATACATCTAAATATTGTTGAAACTACATTCAAGTACAATATGGGATAGCAAAAATGGTAATGGGTGGCCAGACAGCAAGAATGGTAATGGGCACAATTGTATTCGGTATTCAATAAGCTAGCATTGAAATGGGTGGCCGGCCAGCAAGAATGGTAATTCGATGCACATTATACATCTAAATATTGTTGAAACTACATTCAAGTACAATATGGGATAGCAAAAATGGTAATGGGTGGCCAGACAGCAAGAATGGTAATGGGCACAATTGTATTCGGTATTCAATAAGCTAGCATTGAAATTGCAATTTTAGATTGTTGTAATTGCATATTTTGGGTGTTTCAGGGTATTCTAAAATATTGAAATCTATTTTTAATAAGTTAGAGTTGAAACTGCAATTTTAGATTTCTGTAATCTCATATTTTGGTGTTTCAGGGTTAGAGTTGAAACTGCAATTTTAGATTTTTGTAATCTCATATTTTGGTGTTTCAGGTATTATATAAGATGTTAAATCTATTTTTATTGTTTAAATTGTACTTTTAATTGTAAAAGTAGATTCAATCCAATATTTTTTGTAAAGATAGATTCAATCCTATACCTTAAAACACTTATTATGCAATTCCAACAATCTAAAACTATAATTTCAAAATAAAATTTGATGAAAAAATCCCAATACCTTAAAACACCTCATTATACAATTCTAACAATCTAAAACTACCATAATCTAGAACTATAATTTCAAAGTGCAAAAATCCTCCTCCAAAAATAGCTTGCACCTAAGTGAAAAATGACTTGATAACGAGGTTGAAATTACAGGGATACCGACCTTGATAAGATGACGTCTGGCCCGCGGAAGAACTTGAGTTTTCATGGCATTGATTGCGTGATGATGAGGGCTTCAGTATGAACATACTTGGCCAATGGTTGCCCGGATTCATACTGAGTGAAGGGAGAGGGATGATCGCTGTGCAGAAATAGTCAATGTCGATCGAAATTCAGAGTGAATACCTGCTTCAAATCGCAAGAATGGAAAGCACGTCTTCAGCTGGATCAGCTGTTGCTCCTCCTATAAATCAGAATTCTTAATTCAGGAAGTACACAAAACTAAATAAACCATCAAGAATATAGCGATGTGGGATCACAGCTATTACTGCTCTTAGCTGTCTCCGCGAAGGACAACAGATAACAACGGAGATCTTTGAATAAGGAATGGTGGGATTAGTTTTTAATGGTGTCAGAGGGCATTGAATGGTTGAATTTGACGAGTTTCAAAGTGGAATTACAACGAAGCATCGTCCTGCACGGGGAAGTAGCAAGAGATAATAAAAAGGGTGAGCAGGAGATGATTCAAATAAAATGAGAATGTAAACCGAGAGCTGATTCAGATGAGTATAAATGAGAATAAAAATCGAGGCCACTGCCGGCCAGGAATGCCAATCGGAGGAGAGGTAGAAGGATCTCAGTACTTCATTCGTATTGACTCAGACTCCTCCATGCAGATCTCCCAAGGCCGTAAACGAGGGATTTATATTGACATAGAAAGTTTCTCGGAAGATGGACTACCGTCTGGACTCTCTGGTTGAACTTCAATTTCAAAAAGTTTGACGGAATTGTTCTCTGGTTGAACTTCAATTTCAAAAAGTTTGACGGAATTGTTCTCTGGTTTAACTTCTTGCCTTTTTCCAAGACATTATCAAAAAGTTGGTATGACTTGGATCTTCGCTCGGGAATCCTTATTTCTACGACAGATTCGCCACATTTTTCGAGGAGGCGAGTGATTTGGCCAGTAGGATAAAACCAGTCCAAATTGTGATTTCGAGGAGGCGAGTGATTTACCGGGTAATTTTTGTTGAAAATCAGTCAAAATTGTTATATTCGTAATTTTGCAATAGCTGTCTAAACAGGGGACGATTTTGCTTTTCAGCTAAAAATCCGCTGGAATTCAGTGAATTTAACTTACAATATTTTGTAATTTCTGTTGTTTATTGAGCTATTTTAAGTGTAGAAATGAAATAGTTTGATATGAAAACCCCAAACACCCACACTCTATAAGATTTACTAATGTTTTTTCAAGTTTTGAAAATTCAGTGAAGATTTATAACCAAAAAATGGTAAAAACCAGTTGAAAATAGGGAAAAAATCTTCGCCTAATTAAACAACTAGTTTCAAATATTAATCATAAATAAATCATAGATTTTAAAACTATCTAAATAGTTAAAATTAAGATTTAACCACTGCAAATTATCATTTTTACAAAAATTACTACTTTTATACTCCTCTGTGATTTGGAGTAGTTGGATGAGAATGTGGTGAGTTTATCCGATACAAATTAAATTATTATTAATAATAATTTTAAATAAATTTTAATAAAAATAATAATAAAATCTAAGTTTTAATAGTTATATTAATTTAATTTTTAAAAATCATATTATAATTATATATTAAATTTGATATATATAATTTTATAAAATAAATAAATTATTTTAACCATATAATTTATTAATTTTAATAAATTAATTGTATATTTTATACTATTTTTTATTTATTTATAAATAAATTATTAGTTTCATAAATATTTTACTCATTTTTATTTTTGGATAAATAAATTTTATATCATAAATTTATATTTATTTTTAATATTTTTTATTTATATTTTTATAAATAAATTCTACAAATTAAATTTATAATCATATATTTTTATTTGAGAAATCCATTAACACAACACCTATAATGTAACACATGGAGAAAACAAGACCTTTTCCTTATAAAGTTATTAAACACCCATAATGCAACACATGGAAAAAGCAACACATGGAGAGAACAAGATCCTCTCCTTATAGAGTTATTAAACACATAATGCAACACATGGAGAGAACAAGAACCTCTCCTTATAGAGTTATTAAAGATGGCATAATGATTGAGGATTAAGATTGTAATGAGCTATTGGATGTATGGTTTATAGGTAATAATTCTCAAGTGTATATATTGAGAGGTGTGGATTCAAATTCCAAAATAAACTACTACTTTATCATTTTCAATGTTAAAAACATTGAAATATGTGTATAAAGTGAGAAGATATCTTGTTTCTTAGGTCATGTTTCCCACTTTCTCTTGGGTATTTTAGGAGTTGATTGTAGGATGGTATCACTTATGCTTTGGGTATTTTAGGAGTTGTAGTGTTGCAATCATCAATGTATCTCCTTGGTCTCACTCTATGGGCATATGTGTTTGACCCGTTAAGTACATGAAGCAAGTATTAACCGCACAAGGCCTGTTAAATAATGGCATTGTAGGATGGTATCACTTTGGCACAATTATTGAACATTTAATTTGGTTTCCCTATGGGTTCACATTGAGTGAGTTGATTTTGTCTCTAATTTGATTTTTCTCTTGTTTGAGTGTTTTTGAATATTTAAATTTTATTTAGAAAATAATATTATGAAAATTACTTTTTTTTTAAACTAGTTTTACTTGTATTTATTATAAGAACAGGTGAATGTAAACATTTTATTTTTAATGTTTATAGAGTGAGTAAGATTATTTGTGTTAACATAAGTGGCATGAGGGAAGGATTCAAGAATACACAATGTTAAAAGAGGCAAAGAGGAAAAAGTCTTTTAGAGTTAACTTTTAGCATTAAACTAAGAAACCTTAGGTAAGATAAGAGAAGATCAAAAAGAGAGGAAAGGTCACTAGGTTAATTGGGATCTTAAGATATTCTTAAACTTAATAAATTGTTGTAGATGATTAGGGTACTTCACTTAGGTTTGAAATCAAGTTTTACCACCTAATTAGATGACAAAAGAGATGGAAAGAACTCACCTAAAATTTGTTGTCATAGATAATGAATTTCCTTGGGTTAAGAGTTATGATAGATTTCCAAGAGTGATAGATGTCCTAGAAGATTCTACACACATGGCTTAAATTCCTTGCAAGATAAGACTTGAATCAATCTCTAATATATATATAATCAGACAACACTAGATCTATTGTTGTAAATCTATAAATCAATAACACTATTGAGTAAAGAGACCCTTGTGTCCTTAATAGGGGTGATACCTCCCTTTCCCTAGCTGTGATGGAACCTTCCTTAAGGTTATATGATTGGAATATCCAAGGGATGAGTGGAACTAAGCCAATGAAGATGCCCTAGGATGAATCAATCAAACCTACAAGATTGGAGCCAAGCTATGTATCCAAAAGGTATTTGTGTAAAGGTGTTGAATATCACAAGTGAAAACAACCCAAGGGTGTGAGAGATTTGAAAGGGGTTTGATTGCTAAAATGAGTTTGTACTTACAAATTAAGGTTTTCCAAAATAGAAGGATTAAGATTCAAAATACTTTATAAAGAGGAAATAAATGGTATAAATGGGCAAGGGAGAAACTGAAGGTGTAGTTATATGTTTAGTTATCCATTAGAGGATCTTAATCATACAAAACTATTGTATTGTGAATGTTGATACATTGTCATGGGTTTGGTAAGATGATGTCATGGGTTCTTAGGCTCAAAACGAGTCTTCATTACATGTGTCCTGGATTCAAACACCTAGTACTCCCAAGGAAACTCCTAGTACAATTCCCACCAAGAGATCGAGTAGGGATAATGAGGTTTAATTCGAATTGACTCTGTAAATAACAAATCTACAACAAATTTGGGTTTATATGGACCCAAATTTAGGTATTGTAAGTGACCATGGAACCAAGTAGGGATTTTTCACCTTTAACTAGATCCACGAAGTCAAGAAATGCTCCAAATGGGGTTCCCTAGATTTAAAGTGAACTAAACTAGAAATGAAGAGCTAAAGATCATGGGAGAGAAGGCATCTAAGGATCCCACCTAAGCATTAAACATCTTGAATATGCCACAATATAGGCTAAGGCAAGGGATATTGCAGGAAGACAATCCATCACATTAGATCATTCTTGAGAGGCATCGTATAATCATTGAGTGGGTCATGTATGAATGCAACACCGAATTCAACCACACAATGCACCTCCTAGAGGATAGTTGTATGCGAGTACCTAAGTGTGAATCCCATATGCTACATTTTCCCTCTCTTGTAGGAGTTGTAATCTATAATATGAAAATATTAATGATTTGTAAGGGAGGATAGAACTAAGCAATACATGGGAGTATTCTAAAACTCTGTATAGTGTGAGCCAATTCCCCATTATCATGAGGGAATCCTCCACATGTTGGGATATGATATCCTATGATATCTGTGAAGGCCTGCATTCCTTGATCATTGGCATGAGGTGGACGTACAAGGGCACCTATGGATCAATATGATAGTAGGAAAGTGGTAGACATAAGTAAAAATAAAGATCATCAAGAAAGAGATTCATGCCAAGAAAGAATACTAGGATAAGGGAGAAAGCAATCTTAACTATGATGTAAGAGACATAGCAATTAAACTATGAAATATAAATGAAGAGATTATATACTAAGAAATGGATTTAATTATCATATAAATGATACAATAGCTAAATTATGATATTTAGAAATAAGGAAGTTCCATTTACCATGTTAGTGAAATAAAAACTACAACATGTAATAAAACACGTGTGACTTTAATGGTAATAATAACACCTAGGCTATGAAATTATTTGTGGAGGTAAGAGTACTAAGAGATTGATTCCTACACTTACCTATAAATGATCTCTAGCAGTATAGGTGCATGTTAAAATTAGACGAGGACATACATAATGGAGGTTAGTGACTTGCCTCAAGCAAGAAATGGTAGTGACACCAACTCTCAGGAAAAGGACTTAGGTAAGCTCAATGGAAAGGGGGTAGTGTTGCTAGGATGATCCTAGTGAAAGAACCAGAAGAGAGGTGGCAATAGAAGGGCGAACATAGTGATGGAAAGAGAAGAGAAGTAATGATGTTCGAGAAAACCTACCTAAGGGAAGAGAAGATAAGTGGTGATGTTGGGAGGAAACTAGTGAAGGCAAGAGAAGAGAGGAAACATCGCTAGGGAGAACCTAACAAAGGCAAGAAAAGAGAGGCAATGACATTGGCAAAAAACTCGATAAGGGAAGAGAAAAGAGGTGATGATGCTAGTATTGTGTTGGTATAGGCATGAGGCAACTTATGTTAGCAAGTAGCCAATGCAAGCATGGAAGACACTATGCATTGGTTTAAGTCCAACCATGATTAAGGGAGGTGACATGTGTTAACATGGAACTAACATGAGCATGAAGGCACCATACTCCAACCAAGGAAAAAGTGTGAGTAAGGACTTGGTGACATACACATGTCAAAGACATAGTGCGAGAAAGGGAGGCGGCATAAGTCAACATGACATTGACACAAGCACATAGGAGACCAACACCAACGATATTCTAGGTAGGAAAGAGAATAAAAAAAGAGACATTAAATCTATTAAGGTAGGAGGTGGCTAGTGATGATGACAAGAGTTCCAAGATGGCCCCATAAAGGTCCCATTAAGGATGAGTGCCCATTTAACTTGGTAAAACTATATTAAAAGAAGATGACCTTCGAAAGTTAGAAAAGTCATCTCAAACTATCATTGAAATCCTTGAAATCCTATGTTGATAGTTCAACTTTGATGAGATAATTATTCCAAAACTGCTCCACCATTACACATTTAGTATTGAACAACCTTGGAAGAAAAATTCGAGTTTAAAACACGCCTTTTAATGAAAATACTAAAATAATAGAATGTATGCCACATCATAGGTGTTATATGATGAAGGTGAATCTATATTTTTTAATTAATGATGGTTCCCATATAAGCTAGGTTGATGCAGAGTACAACTAATTTCTCATATATTTAATATGAAATTTGAAACTAAACAAATTAGAAATAATAATTATTAAATAATATCATAATACTGAAAAACAATTTCATAATTACTTTTTTTATATAAGTTTTTTTTTGAAAATTTATACATGACTCCGCTATTCCATCCTCGGAATCAAGGACCACCCATAAGCCTTCCCTGAAGTAGATCCCAACACTTGTGGCCCCAACCACCACCCAACAACGTTAGACCACACTCACACGCCTTATTCATTTATATAACCTTTATAGTTACATGATATTAAAAATGTATTCTTTCACACATGTGCAATAAATGAAATTTGAGATAAATCTTATGTCAAATGTATTTTCTTTGGTAAACTTGAAATAGTACATTTTTAAAAGGTAAAAAGGTATAAAATAATTTACATGTTTTAATTTATCTCGCTATAAGTTCACGAAAGTATAAGTCTAAGTACACTTTGAGTGAAGCAAACGAGATATAAAAGAAAAACAAAATTGAAAAGAACGTGTTTCTATTTTCTCCCTCCAATGCTCAACATAATTTAAAATATTATTTGTTTTCTCTTATAAAATATTTATCATATTCGAAGGTGTCTTTATTCCAAAAAGACCTAATTATAATCTCTATTTTTAAATGAAGCAATTAATATATTGACTTGAGAAAAACTAGAATTACATAAGAGTCCATTGACAAAATGATTATTGAGCACTATAACCTTCTTGGTAGAGTCTTTACATAAAATTGAGTACTATAACTTTTAACATAGTGACCCAACAAAAGCTTACGGAAAAAATGCATAAATAAAACTGAAAAGGTCCTCACCCACTAGAAAATTTAGGAACAATCATAGATTTGACTTCTTTCCTTGGATAACTATATATGTTTATAGGGACCATGTCAGGATATTGTATTGAATCCTTCTCCATGGATCTAGATTTTTCACCAGGTGCATTTTGTGAGTGTCCTCTCAATAAGAGTTCATATTAAACATTAGAAGCAATGCAAATTTTTTCAATATGCCCCTTTTTCTCCCTAAGCTCGCTCTCCATATAATCAATTCAAATATCCATCTAAGTGATGTGGTTGTTAAGCTACTCAATCATTATCAGATCCCCCTCTATTTGCAAATTTAATATATTCATGGTGATGCGAAGATCACGAATAAGAACCTGTATTTTCCCCATTTTTGAACACAAACTCAAGTCATCCACAGTATAAAATTGAGCACATAGATCTATGGATCAACACACAACTCACATAATAGATCAGACAATTTTACTCAGTAATTGAAGAATGAAACAATGCAAAAAAAAGCTTGCAACTGTGAATGCTTTCATTAATAAAAAAGTAATTGGATAATTAATTACAATGTAATACACTGGTATTAATAACCAGTCAATTCGAATGCATGAGAGAGGAATTCGAATTGATTGACTCTACCTAACTGCATGGATAATTGGACATGTCTAAATCATTATCAGATCTCAACTAGTTAGCCCTAGTTGCCTCAATCAGTGCACCAGTATGTTAGAATCAGTTAACTAGCCTAACTGAATGTGTTAGGTGTGGAATTACGCCTTCCCACATGCAATCAATCAATGACTAGTGCTAACGGAATGTAACTGGAACGGTAACTGAATCCTAACTAGGCTTAACTAGTCACTAACTTAACTCAACTAAAGGAGGTTGGTTCTAGCACTCCTAGTGGCTCCTAAATTGTAGGGATTGGTCTAGGAGGCTCCTAAACTGATGCATGCAAGTGCAGTCAGTGGAAGTTAGCCTCAACTAGTGTTCCCCGCACTCTAGTAACTAGTACATGTGGCCCAATTAGGCCATGTGGACCCAATGATGTGAGTGACTAAATATAGACTGAAAAGACTCCTAATTTAGACATGATTGACCAAATTGGACAAGGGAGGATTATAATCCTAAACCCCCCCTAAATGCTAACTTGGAAAATTTGTGGGCCCTGGTAACTAAGACCATAGGTCACCCATTACATCTAAAGAAAAGTAACTACTTAATACACGGAACCAGGAAAAAACCACATGGGAAAAAATCCCTCCTCAAACTAAGCAGGTAGAATCAGGATCAATCTGGTTCTTCTGTGCATAGGTATCCCGGGGCTTGGCATGTGAAATTCTCCATCATTATGTCTGGAGGAATCTTCCTCTTTGGAAGACGAATAATATGCTCAACTAAATAAGAAATATAGACATCTGCTTGATGAAAACTGGACCCATGTAGAGCAACTAAAATAAACTGATAAGAGAGAAAAGGTGCTTGAGGATTCAAACCATGTGAAGAACATTCAAGCAACTGATATGTTGTAGCCTTGAACATCAAACCATGAGTGGTAAAATCAGCCCCAAGTGTTAGGAGCAAGTGTCCATGCAAATGCAGAATGTCTTCCTCTTTACTAGTTATGTGAGGAGATGAGCATGTGACCAAAGGTAGAGAAGACCTGGGACTATGGAGAGCAAATGCTTGAGCTCCATAATTTGATATAGCTTCATAAATAACTAATGATTCACAAAATAAAATATCAGCAACCTCATAAGAGGAAACTAACACCAAATCCCTAGCAACAAATTTGAAGAAGACTTGCGATACTTGATTTTTCACACTTAGATTGGTGAGAGCAGCTACAAGCATGATTGAAAGCTCTTGGAATCTAAAATTTGAACCAAATAATATCAGATTAGATCCAAATAAGATCATATCAGATCCAAATAAGTTCATATCAGATCCAAAAGTGTGGAATAAAATCAAATCCCTAGCAGCAATTTTGAAGGAGACTTGCGGTACTTGTTTCTTCACACCAACATTGATGAGAACAACTACAAGCAGTACTGAAAGCTCATGAACCAAGTAATATTAGATCAGATCCAAATAATATCATATCAGATCCAATAAATTTCATATCAGATTCAAAAGTATGGTCCATCGAGACGGTAGATGCACAATTTTCTCCTTTTTCAAAATTCTGAATATTGGTGCATGCAATCTTGTAGGAATTTGCTGGAAGATCTAGATCAAGGAGAGCAAATGGATCACTCCTACAATCTGATATTTTTTTCAAAATATCCAAGGTATTACTTATTTGCACACCAACAACAACATTAGAGGGAGAGAAATAAAATTCCTCTTCACTTTCAGAAGCAATCACTGGAAAATTTTGCACAAAATTGAATGGAGAATCACTGGAAAATGTTTGCATAGAAGTGCAACAGTGTTTTTCTTCAATATCATAGATTCAAAT
>LPNX010455431.1:145058-166769 GCA_001517045.1 Pseudotsuga menziesii | reverse complement strand
ATATATAGTGGCTATAAGACCATCGATGATGGATTCCACTATAAAATCCAAGGACTTGTATTATAAACTGCATGGGAATAAGACCCGTCAAGGGCAACCCAAACCCTACCAGGGTTTTAAGTAAACAAAATTATTTCTTTACATTACAGTGCCCGGTAATGGCTATAAGATGACACAACCTGAAAAGGGTTTTCAAGCATAGCTATTGACTAGTTTAAACCAACAAAGAAAACCCACTTATCTTAATCGTTGCGGCTACCAATAAGCCCTCACGACTTCTTCCCAATGAGACCTGCAACACAAATTGGTTGGGTCAGCATGGATTTTGGAAGTTAAAAGAAATTGTAAAAAAAACCGAATTGAACCAGTGTTGAGTGTAGAACTTACCCGATCGTTTGGAAACGTGGGACTGGGAGGAGGTGACCTTGTCACCTTCCTCTCCAGTGCTGAAACCTGCAAGTGAAACCGGTTACAGTTAGTTTAAGTACATTGTATTTATGTTTTAAAAAATAGAATATGACTTACAACGCTTTGAAATTATTACCTTGGCATTGGGAAACAAGGGCTTGGGGTCGTCTCCTCCGAGCACCCTCATCCCTCCACATTCCATGGAAACCAAAAAATATCAGTAAAATAAAGAAACTAAACTACTGAAAAAACCTTTCAAGTTGTAGAAAGAAGTTTTAGTTATGCTTACCTTGGGAGAAGACTGTTCATGGCGTTGGGAGCTTCGGTCGGTTGTTGGAGCTCTAGTTTGGTTGGTAACCCGTTAGGGTAGATGAAGAAAATTTTTCTACCACATAGGAACCAAATAAAAACACCATTAACCCTGTGAAAAAATATTTGAATAGCATAGAGAGCAGAGCTCGGCCCCCGGCCGACCTCCGACAGGTAAAACAACTCAAATGTGAAACATAGATAGAGTATAGGCCTTTCAAAACCCTATCCAATCCTTAACAATCCCACCATCCAGGTTTAGGGAAGGAATTGCATCCCATACTTCCTCGTGGTCCTTGTTACGCAACCAACTCACAACCAGTACATGTTTAAATGTCAACCAGAGGTACAAACTTAATTGCATGGACAAAATCATTGTGAATCCAATTATGGATATCGTTTAATGGCCAACATATAACCTATGCCTTGGATCATCATCGTATATCCCATCTTATATTATATATCAACCTTATAACATGTCAACCACACCTTGCATCGAAACCATACCATGTATCGTATACCCTTTCTAGAACCTTTGTGGAGTTGGTTAAGGGACATAATGCCATCGTGGGATATGGCTAATACCTTTCCATGGTCAAATTTAACATGTTCTCTTTACAAATTCTTATACCTTAGTGCTAGAGTAGGCTAAGGTATTGGAAAAGTTTGAATCATAACATAGAAACTAGAAATAAAACATTAAAACCATATAATCATATTAAAACCATATTGAATGCATAGTATAGGTCATGCATTATAAGCTTTAAACAATGGCTAATTTATATGAGATAGAAATTACTTATGTGCATCATGAATTGTAAAGAGATGCATTAAAATAAACTCATGTAAGGTCATGACAACCAAATAATGTAAACCCTTGATTTTTATTCATATTAAGAGGTCATCGTATGGAGAACCATACGCTTACAAAACCTAAGCCTCTCACACTTAGGGTCAGGTCCTTACATACATAGTGTAAACTATGTTAAGGCCCAAGCCTTGAAAGTATAAGATAAATAAATAAAGAACAGGTAAAAAAAGTACTTCACCTGCGTAAACATGGACGAAGGTTCCAGAGGAAACAAGCCATCGTAGGCATCAACAACCCTGCCATAACCAGCAAGAAAAATATAGTAAAACCAACATCAATAAAACGTAGGATTCTGCTAAATAATAGTAGAAGTAATACATGTAATTATTTTTCTTTACAATTTTTAGGTGCGCTACATAATGGTATCAGGGCATGGTTACAACACTAGTCCTGAATCGGCTCAACACTAGAATTGCTATAGAAAACATAGAGCTAACTTCTATTTTATTTTATTTAAATTCTCTTACATACAACAAAGAGAAGTACAACTATATTTTGCAGGAAACATGCCAGATGCATAGATGTCTCCGGAAGAGAAACATCACCCATAAAATCATTTAAATAACGAAGAGGGTAACTTAAGGGATGGGGAAATTTGGGTAGACTTAAACGAAAGTCAAGATAATAAATATGAACTAAAATGAATAGTAGAAGAGTTAAGGTCTGGACGTAGAAAAGTTAAAGAAGATAACAAGCAAATTCTAGAGGCTCAGGAAGAACTAAATGCTATTATGTTAGCTAATATCTATAATGATGAAAAAGAAAAGAATAATAAGAAATTTGAACAAGAAATGTCTAAAACTGCACCTTAGACGTAAGGGTAGAAAGCTGGAATTTTCCAACCATAAACCTAACACTTCAAGTGAAGAGTCAGTTAAACATCACAGGAAACAACAAGGGTCAAGCGAAAGCAGTGATGATAACAACAAGAAAAGGAAATAAAGACTCTATGAGGAAATATATGGAGATTTTAAGAAAATTAAACCACCCATGTTTAATGGGGAAATTGAGAAGGGCAAAGAGGAAAAAGCCTAGTTGTCTAGAATGAAAAAGTATTTTCAGATATACAACTACTATGATGAGATAAAGGCTAAAATGACCATCTATAATCTGACTAGAAAAACAAATATATGGTGGCAAGACATAAAAAAGGGTAAAGGGATAAAAGAGAGATATGTAACTTGGAAAACATTTAAAAACTCTTTAAAAAAAGGAATTACCATAACAGTATTATGAAGAGAAGGAAAAATAATTTTATGAACTAAGGCTAGGAGCCATGACGATGAAAGAACTCTACAGTAAGTTCTTAGGCCTAATTTGTTATGTTCCTTATATAATTGACGAGAAACTTAAAATATAGTGGTTCCTCAGTTGTTTGTCCATCATGTTCAAAGAATGGATTTGAGTATGAAAATCCAAAGACGCTAGAGGAAGACATGAAGAATACAAACTTCTATTACGATCAAAACAAGAATAAGAGGGAAAATGTACCATCTTTGAAGAATAAAAGACCAAATAATTTTGATCCTAGAAAGAAGTAGAATAAATTCCATAGAAACACATGAAATAACTATAGGGGATATCAAGGTAATAATTACAAAATATTTAAACCCCAAAACTGTTAGAATAGTAATCCATCATTAGTACCTTAGTTACACTAATTAGTCAATTTTATTGCTTTTCAATCTTTAATACACTATGAGGTGGACTAGGAGTACTTAGGTGGACATATATGCCATGTCAATTTGAGGTTCTATAACCCACATGGGTACTCCAGCCTAGTTATCCAACCAAATATGCACAATCATCATTATTGGTGTGCTCACATTCATTGAATGTGGGCATGCAAGTTGACTTGGAGCGCTAGAGTGGGATCTTGCCCAAATTTGGCTTGATTTGGTGCAATGAATGTTGCATTGAGACTCTAAATCATCCATTTTTCCACACCCACACTGTCCAAGGTGTAATCATTGACCCACAACACATTATCCATGCCACTTCAGAAATTCGTGGCCATTTGGAGAGATTTGGGACGAGATTGGCCCACCTAGGGGGGTTTGATGCCAATTTGGCAATTTTGGGTTATTTTCTCGCAATTGGCTTCCAAATACATTAAAAAATATTATGATGTATTTATAAACCTATTAATAAAAATTTCATGGTTATACAGTAAAAAATTATCTTGTTTCCATCTATCATTGTGTGTAATTTATTTGTAATTTGATGGTTTTTGCTGAATCTTGCACCCGAATTCAATTTGTGAACCTCACTAATGCTCCTAGATTCTCCTGTGGTTCGAATTACTCAATTTTTGGTTCAAATTTCTCACATGGTATCAGCGATGGTTGGATATTTTTGAGTTGCAGACCAAATTCTTAGTGGATTTGAGTTGCTTTGTTAGTGAATTCCAGATAAAATCAAATTGCTGTTTGTAAAACAGTTAGAAATTTCACCACCATCAACGCAGGCAGTAATGATGGCTACCCACATCATGATAAAACCTTTCAAATTCTTTGAATGGAAGGCAGAGATGGTGATTCAATTGAGAGCCAAGGGTCTTTTTAGAGTTACCATGGGCACTAAAGTGGAACCAAATTATGTTGTAGAGAAAGCCAAGTATTTTAACAAATTGTATGAAGCATATGGTTTGCTGTGTATGAGCATATCAAGAGAGTTGTTGTTCCAACTTGACAGTTTGACATCACCAAAGGAGGTTTGGGAGTAGCTTGAGTCTCTATTTGGAAAAACGGATGAGCTACGTGGTCACTAGCTTGAGAATGAGCTGATAAGCTTGAACCTAGCGCACTATGATACAATACATGAATTATTCATTAATTTCAAATCACTTTTTATTGTATTTAAAACAATGTGGGATTAAGAATAAGGAAGATCAATTGATATTGTCTATACTTTTGAAGTTGGGGCCACAGTTCTTAGTCTTTGTGAGCACATTTCACTTAGGAAAATTCACCCTTCGAAACTGGAAAATTCCAAGTCTGGAAAATTTCATGGATTCAATCACTCAAGAGTAGAACAAATTGATCCAAATGGGTTCCATCAAGACCAAATATCAAGCACTAGTAGTGGGTGTTTCGAATTCAGCAAAGGGCAATCCCAAGTCCAAGAATTTGAAGTTATCAGACAAAACGAAATCAGAAAAACCCAAATCTAGTGAGGGAGATACGAATCCACCCAAAGAAAAGGAGAAGAAAGGAAAAGAGAAGGACAAATGCACTTATTGCCACAAGGGATGACATCTAGAAAGATCATGCATGAATAAAACCATAGACACCATGGTGCAACTACTGGAGAAGAAGAATATTCCAGTCCCTGACAATGCAAGGAATAAAGATGGCAACTCCAGTTCAAGTGAAGGCAAGGAGAAATGCCATGCATTAGTGGAAGGTAATTCTAATTCCTCATCCTTTATTATTGATTCAGGTGCTTCTAGGAATATGGTATTTAGGAGAGAATTCTTCTCCTCCATGAGTTCGAATGCTGGCCGATCAGTTCGAAGGGGACATGATTTTGAACTCCAGACCAGAGGGATTGGGAGAATTTATTTATACCATGGGTTATTCAATGATTTATTGTATGTACTGGACCTTGCAGCAAATTTGTTGTTAGTATACTAGATGACCCATATAGGAGAGCCAAAGAGAGTAATATTTACTCCTGACTCTGTAGAGATTTCTGAAATCTCAATAGACCAAGTTGTTGCGGTTGGGTATGTTGATCATCACAAGAGAATGTACAAATTCTATAATTTCCTCCCTACTTCTAGTGATCAAGCACTTCACTCGCATGCCAATGAGGTTTCCAAACTATGGCATGAGAGTTTTGGCCACATGAATTATAGATATCTCCAAACATTTCAAAAAGAAGGAATGGTGGAAGGTCTTCCAAAAATTCAGCCATCTACTGGAGCATGTATTGGATGTGTGATTGGGAAGCATCTTGAGCAGAGATATGAGAAGGGGAAGGAAAGGAGAGCAAAACAAAAACTTGGGTTGGTACATTCTGATTTGATTGGTCCACTCCCCACTCCCTCATATGGTGGATCTAGGTATGTGCTTACATTCATTGATGACTACTCTCGATTTTGCTGGGTGTATTTTCTGAAATTGAAATATGAGGTGTTTGAGCAACTCAAGGTTTGGAAAGCAATAGTAGAGAATCATAGTGGGAATAATATCAAAGTCCTTAGGACTGATAATGGAAAGGAATATGTGAATAATAATCTACAACAGATTTGTGAGGAGTGTGGCATCCAAATGCAACACTCAACTCCCTACACACCACAAAAAATGGTGTGGCAGAGAAGAAGAATAGATATCTCAAAGAGATGGAAAATTGCATGATAGAAGTGAGGGAACTTAATCCCAATATATGGGATGAAGCCATCAGCTATGCTGTTCACATTTAAAATAAATCCTTCCACAAATCCGTGAAAATAATGACACCCTACGAGGCATGGTTTGGTGAAAAACCAGATGTCTCAAATTTCAGGATATTCAGGACAAAAGCATGGGCAATAATCCCTTCAGAGAAGAGTAAAGCCTTGCAACCACAAATAAAGGAGTGTCTCATGGTTGGATATGGTGAGGAAACCAAAGGGTACAAGCTCTTTGACACATCCACTGGAAAAACCTTTGTTGAAAGAAGTGTAAAATTCAAAGAAGAGCTAGTTCTTGATTTCAAACTTGCACCAGGGGATTGCTCCTCTCCTCAACCATTTGAAGATGTAAACACATGCTCTATTTTTTCTGATAATTATGATATGAATGTTTCTGAAGATGATATTGTCAAATTTTGATATGCTAATCTAGATCATTAGTATTTCATTTCGATTTCATAACAAAATCATATAAACAGGATCACTGAAAGACAGACAAGCACAACCATACAAAATGAACACAAATATTTATCCTGGGAAAACCCCAAAGGGAAAAACCCAGCAAAAGCTTCCTCAATATAGATGCCCCAAAAAGGTAAAAAGGTAAAACCAACAAGGAGATCAAAAACCTGATCCTCCCGTTTCTCCAGCTACTTCTCTCCTCCACAAGTGTGCTACACAAGTGAGTGTGTGTGCTCCAAGTGAGGAGAGCTACACCTCTATTTATATTCATCCGTTCACTTCAATTAACTCATCTGACATGTAGGCTCGAGTTAATCATGTAGGCTCGAGTTACACATGTAGGCTCAAGTAACCACACTGGGGTGCTAATGACCTACCTTTATAATTAGAGGGGACAACCTCATGACTCTTATTAGTTCTTCCGATTAGAAGCATCAGGGTACAAGATAATACAAGTGGTTATCCTAATAGGACCATCGGAGACCACAAAAGATACATATAGAATATTCTTCGAAGTTACAATATTTCAACACTCTCCCTTAACGAGAAGGGTATTCTACAACAACATCAACAACAACAATAGTAGGAGAGAGATCGAGGACATCATCAGCATCATCAGGGTAACACATCTATAAATCATTGGAATCTTTTTAACATATGTAGTCTTCATCTTCAATCTTCAGTCTTCATCATCATTAATACTTTGACTGCTTCGATAAACAACATCTTTAGCACTTTGACCTTTCGATCAGCAACATCATCTTCAACACTTTGACCTTTTGATCAGCAACATCATCTTCAGCACTTTGACCTTTCAATCAGCATAATCTTTAGCACTTTGACCTTTCTATCAGCAACATCATCTTCAGCACTTTGACCTCTCGATCAACAACAACATCATCATCATACTCTGATCTTTTGATCAGGAACATCATCATCATCATCATACTCTGATCTTTCAATCAGGAACATCATCATCATCATACTCTAATCTTTCAATCAGAAACATCATCATCATCAAAATATCAGCATCAAAATATCATCATCATCACACTCTGATCTTTCAATCAAAATCATCATTATCATTAGCCTCTGATCTTTCGATCAGAAACATCATCAACCGAACATCATCATACTCTAACATCAACTCATCATCATATTCTAATCTTTTGATCAGTACGTCATCATTATCATACTTTGATAATACGACATCATCATCATCAAGATCTCATCATCATCACATTCTGATATTTCGATCAGAAACATCATCATCATCATCACATTCTGATCTTTTGATCAGAAAACATCATCATCATCAGCAACATCATAATCATAAGCAACTTCTGATCTTCCGATCAGAAAACATCATTATCATCATATTCTGATCTTTCGATCAGAGAACATCATCATCAGCAACTTCTGATCTTTCGATCAAAGAAACATCATCATCATCATATTTTGATCTTTCGATCAGAGAACATCATCATTTTCAGCAACAACATCATCATCATATTCTAATCTTTCAATCAGAGAACATCATCATCATCAGCAACTTCTGATCTTTCGATCAGAGAACATCATCATCATCAGCAACTTCTGATCTTTCGATCAGAGAAACATCATCATCATCATATTCTGATCTTTTGATCAGAGAACATCATCATCATATTCTGATCTTTCAATCAGTACGTCATCATCATCATAAAAACATCAACATCATCAAAACATCAACATGATCCTTCCTTTCGAAATTACGGGATTTAGGTCTTTACGGAGTTACCAATGATCCTTCCTTTCAGAATTATGGGATTTAGGTCTTTACGGAGTTACTAATGATCCTTCCTTTCGGAATTACAGGATTTCGGTCTTTACGGAGTTACTAACGATCCTTCCTTTCGGAATTACGGGATCAACACATTTGTGGAACTCAGACAATCCTTCCTATTGGAATTACGGGATCAATTCAATGATCCTTCCTTTCAGAATTATGGGATTTAGGTCTTTACGGAGTTACTAACGATCCTTCCTTTCGGAATTACGGGATCAACACAGGTGTGGAACTCAGACAATCCTTCCTATTGGAATTACGGGATCAATTCAATGATCCTTCCTTTCAGAATTATGGGATTTAGGTCTTTACGAAGTTACTAACGATCCTTCGTTTCGGAATTACGGGATCAACACAGGTGTGGAACTCAGAAAATCCTTCCTATTGGAATTACGGGATCAACACATCTATGGAACTCAGACAATCCTTCCTATTTGAATTACGGGATCAATTCAATGATCCTTCCTTTCATAATTATGAGATTTAGGTCTTTACGGAGTTACTAACAATCCTTCCTTTCGGAATTACGGGATCAACACAGATGTGGAACTCAGACAATCCTTCCTCTAGGAATTATGGGATCAACACACATTCTCGAGTACCGAAGTCACCGGATCCATTCTGAACTGAAGTTCAAGGATGATACAATCCTACCACATTCATGGGGATCAAGATCTCTGGATACATTTTGAACCGAGGTTCAGGGATGATGCAATCCACCACTTTCATGGGGGCTGAGACCTCCGGATACATTTTGAACCAAGGTTAAGGGATGATACAATTCACCACTTTCACGGGGGCCGAGACCTCCGGATACATTTTGAACCGAAGTTCAGGGATGATGCAATCCTACCACATTCACGGGGGCCAAGACCTCCAAATACATTTTGAACCAAAGTTCAGGGATGATGCAATCCCACCACATTCATGAAGACCAAAGTCACTGGATCTATTTTGGACAGATGTCCCAGGATGATACAATCCCTCTTCATTCTCGAGGACCGAGGTCACCAGATCACTTTTGGACAGATGTCCTGGGATGATACAATCCCTCTTCATTCTCGAAGACTGAGGTCTCCGAATCACTTTAGGGCAAGTGCCCAGGGATGATACAATCCCACTGCAACATCACTAATCCCCCTTTCGAGGAAGGTCTTTTCGAACAACACCAATCTTGTCTCAAAAGTGTTCAAACTTTACCCGATACAGAGGCTTCATCAGTGCATCATCATTCAAACCATCATCATCTACATCTTCAGTATGTGAATACTGAACTATCACCATATGTATCTCCAGTATGTGAATACTGAACTATCACCATATGTATCTCCAGTATGTGAATACTGAAAGCATCATCATCTATATCTTCAGTATAGAAATATGAAATTTTTATCTGTTACAATCGGAACACAAGGTTCTCTGTCATCACAAATCTAGTTATCACATAGAATCATTGTAGTATCCATCTTCAGGTCAAAGAGACCTGATATCAGCTTCCGAAGCCATATGAATTCACAACTTAGCAGAGCAATCTACTATGTATTTTGCTTCAGCCGTGCTACGAGAAACACTGGAATATTTCTTGCTAAACCATGAACTCATAGCAGACCCCCAGAAAAAGCATCTACCTAATGTGCTTTTCCTGTCTGAGATACTTCTAGCCCAATCTGCATCTGTGTAGCCATACAATAAAAACTCATGCCTACCATCATAGTATAGACCAAAGTCTATAGTCCCTTTTAGATATCTCATCACATGTTTTGCGGTTACTAGGTGAACCCATCTTGGTTGAACAAGATATTGACTTAAGGTGTTCACAGCAAAACAAATGTCTGGTCTGGAATTTGTTCAGTACATTAATGACCCAATGATCTGTCTGTAATGAGTCACATCCACTAAATCTGATGAGTCATCAGCTAACAGCTTCAGGTTGGATTCCATGGGTGTGTCCATGGATTTGCATTCCAACATATTGAATCTCTTCAATATCTCTACCGCATACTTTCCTTGGTTGAGAAAGATTTCTTTTGAACTTTGTCATATTTCCAGACCTAGGAAATAGTGCATTAACCCAAGGTCTTTCATCTCAAATTCTTCTGCTAGTTTCTTCTTGCTTTCCATGGTCTGTTTCTCCTTTCCTGTCAAGAATAAGTCATCCACATATAATAACAGGATGACAGGTTCATCTTCTACAACCTTCAGATAAAGGTTAGGATCAACTTTACTCTTGGTAAAGCCCATAATTGATAGGAAACTGTCTATCCTTCCATACCAAGCTCTGGGATCTTGCTTCATGCCATAGAGGGCCTTCTTCAACTTACATATATGAGTCCATCTATATTCAACTTCAAATCCTTTTGACTATTCAATGTAAAACTCTTTCTCAATCATACCATTAAGGAAGGCTTGTCTTTACTTCACCATGGAAGAAACTACCACGATAGTTCTGAAGGAAGTGTACCTTGCTTCCTGGAGTAAGTGTCTCTTCAAAATTAATTGCCTCTTTCTGAAAGAAACTTCTCGCCACAAATCTTGCTTTATACTTCTCGATACTTTCATCAACTGTATATCCATTTGGAGGATACAATGCTCTTTCCTTCTGGTTTGGGAACTATATCCCATACATCATTCTAGTATTCTTTCATCATAACATCTTTCATGAGTTCGTCTTGTCAGATCATCAACATATCCTAGTCTTCTGCATTCAACTTTGAAGGTTGGAACCCACTTTACTATTGGTAAAGTCTCGATCCATCAAGAAGCTATCCATCATGTCCTACCGTGTCGAACTCAAATATCTTCTGTAGTCACTCCCCCTGAAGTGGAGTATTATCTTCCTTCTTCATTTTGTATAGGTGGATATATACTGGTCAATAGAGTATGTCATGTCATAGTCTATTCTTTCTAAGGCAAATCATGAACCTTTCTTTGTACACTTGTTCTTGTAGATCCATATGGAGGATACCATGTACTTCCCTTTATGTCTTGAAATCACATCGTATACATCATTCCCCATGATTAACTGTTATTCTTTGATCATAGTTTCTTTCATAGCATTCTTTTCTTCATCTTGAGTTATCTCTCATACCCATGGTGGTCTTCATCCTTTGAGGTGGATCTACCACTCTCTGAAGATCTTTCTTCCATCATGGTGTCTCTGACCCGGGGAGCTTTAGACTCATGTTTATTGAATTGTCATCACTTGTTCTTCGGAACAAGTCTCATCCTTCTTTTCTTGTAGGAGGTTGTACAGGACCTTTCCTACAATTCAAATGCACCAGTTGCATGGTTACAACTATTTCATAAAGCATATGCATAACGATAAATTCTTATGCATCATGCAACTATTTAGCCAATACAACATTCATCCATAGAAACTTTCTAGATGCCTTCCATCTCTACCATGACATCATTGAGATTGTGCACTAATCCAATATGTCAGCAAAGAGGTTTGATAAGTAGCACTGAAAATTTGAATAGCGCCATGAGCTACTTACCCATCACATGCATATTAGTAGTATTAATGTAAACAATCTATCATGCATAACACATCAACTGAATACAATCAAATGTATAACAAAACAATATCATGAAATGGTAATTGAATACTTATTTTTTATTTGTTTCGTGGGTAGACTCCATCTTGATCATTCTGCTTTATCATATTCTTCATTCATGAAATCATCATTTCTTATCCAAATCATAAGATGAATAAGAGGTTCTTCAAGAATTGAGTTTTTCATCTTCCTCATCGCTTGAGGGATCTTCTTTGAATGGTGAGAGCTTGATCTTCAATTGCTCCCATCTTCTTCTTCTCTTCTTATCAGTCGAGCTGAAAGTAATCACTTAATTTTGGCATACATTCTTCACATGAATGAATCCCATGATCATGGGAGGCCATTCAAGGTGGCTATCACCACTTCTACATTATCTGCTTCTTCTTCTACTGATTCAAGATTTTATGCATTCTGGATCTTCACATTCTTCAATTGTTTTCTCAAATCCATCTTCTGAATTATGTTCTTATCTTCAAATAGCTTGGTCAAGGAATCAAACATCTTCGGTGTCTTTATGGAAGACACTTGTGGTACAAGTTGATCCATGATTGAATCAACAATGATCTTCTTGGCCTTGATCAAGTTCTTCTTGTGTAAGGCTTTGAGGCTCATCTCCCTCTAGAACTGGAACCTCTCTACTCATGTAGGTGTCCATTTCATTTTCTTCAGAGAGATCAAATACTTCCATGCTTGGAATTTTTTCAAGATTATCATCAAGCTGATGTGATAGATCACTTTGAAATGAGAACCTCAAATGCAAATAGCAAAAGATTAGATCTTACCGATTTGAGGTGTCCATCCTGCTTCCGGAGCTGGATGATCTAGGGTTTGTCAGAGAAACCCTAATTTTCAAAACTTGGAATATTTCAGATCTAATTGAATATAAAGATAGATCTCTTCAAATGGAGCTGTTCAATGTACTCCTTTTCTGAAAACAGTGGAGGGATGCTCCCGGAACAGGAAGCCCTAGTTTTCCAATTTCTTCTGCAGAAATGCCTATTACTGTTTCTATGATATCTCTAAAATTACTACTCCTCTATGTCTGAAATTTCTCACTGAGGTAACCTCACATGTCCCTGATCCAACAAAATAGGGTTAATCAGAATTGGTTTCACGAATTGGGATTTATGATCATTTTCCCAAGGTGACCTGTTACAGGACTGTTCAGAACAGTGAAGTTGTACGGAATTCGACGGGTCATTGGTTCATCTTCAGGTTCTTAAATTTGGAACACAGAAAGTACGGTCTGTCCTCTTTCTGGAAAATATTCAAGAATTCCATTTGGATTTCTTTAGCCCACGCTACAGCAATTATCCCCAGGTGTCCTGTTTAGGTATGAATTTTGAAAGAGGCTGGAACCCTAACTTGGAGGGGTCATATCTCCCAGAATATAGCAAATATGAGGTTGGATTTTGGATACAGTGTAAATCAGGATTTTATCTTTGGCCTCTGCAATTTTCAACTCTTGATCCTTCACCAATCTCAACATAGAGTGAATGTACCAAAACTTAGCATTTTTAGTATTTAGGGTTTTTCCAAATCGGGGTCAAACTAGGGTTTGACTTTCCCAAAGTTTCAACCAACCAAATTTCTTGATCTAGGTCTCTAAACTTCGATTTTGATGAGGAGAACAATCTTATTCTAGGCTCACTAAAAAATTCTTCTTCTGTAGAAAGCCCTAATTTACCGCACCAAAACTGAAAATGCTCGAAATTGTATTCCGCTTCGATAGAAAGATGCGCCCTTCAATGAAGAGTCAATCTAGCCTTCTTTTGCTGATCGATCATGAATGGAGACTCAAAAAATAACAAGCCCTAGATTCTTTATCTGCATAATGTCTTCTTTCAGGGTGGCTCTGATTCCATGTTAAATTTTCATATGATAAGCTAGATCATTAGTATTTCATTTCGACTTCATAAAAAAAGCATATAAACAGGATCACTAAAAGATAGACAAGCACAACCATACAAAAGGAACACAAAGATTTATCTTGGGAAAACCCTAAAGGGAAAAACCCAGCAAAAGATTCCTCAATATAGATTCCCCAAAAAGGTAAAAAGGTAAAATCAATAAGGAGATCAAAAACCTGATCCTCCTCCTTCTCCAGCTACTTCTCTCCTCCACAAGTGTGCTACACAAGTGAGTGTGTGTGCTCCAAATGAGGAGAGCTACACCTCTATTTATATTCATCGGTTCACTTCAATTAACTCATTCGACATGTAGGCTCGAGTTAATCATGTAGGCTCGAGTTACACATGTAGGATCAAGTAACCACACTGGGGTGCTAATGACCCACCTTTACAATTAGAGGGGACAACCTCATGACTCTTATTAGTTCTTCCGATTAGAAGCATCGTGGTACAAGATAATACAAGTGGTTCTACCTATAGGACCATCGAGGACCACAAAATACACATATAGAATATTCTTCAAAGTTACAATATTTCAACAGATATTTCTATAGATGACTCACCATCTAAGCCCAAATGGGATGAAAAAAGTGTGCAAGCAGCTGGGGAATTGGTAGGCAATCCCCAAGAGCCTAGGAAAACTAGATCACAAACTAGTAAGGATTCTTTTGCAAGTGATAGTTCTCTTGATGAGTACTATTACATGATGATCAGTTCTGACCCTCAAACATATTAGAAATCTTGTACAGACCCAATATGGAAGTCAGCAATGGAATATGAGCTTCAGTCCCTCCAAGAGAACAATACATGGGATTTGGTTCCCCTACCTCCCAAGAGGAAAATTGTTCAATGTAAATGGGTCTTTCGGACCAAACTTGCTGCTGATGGTTCTGATATAAACCATATGTCTATATTAGTGTCTAAGGGCTATTCTTAGGTCCATGGAGTTGATTACACAGATACCTTTGCACCGGTTGCAAAGATGTGCTCAATTAGGCTAGTTCTTGCACTAGCAGCTAGTAAGTGTTGGGAATTTCACCACATGGATATAAAGAGTGCTTTCTTGCATGGTGAGATACATGAGGAGATCTATATGCAGCATCTTGAAGGTTTCCTATAGGATCCTTCATTGGTATGCAGGCTAAAAAAGTCACTGTATGGACTCAAGCAAGCCCCCAGGGCTTGGTATGCAAAAACTGATGCTTTCTTGCTTTCAATTGGCTTCACAAGATGCAAATCAGACCCTAATGTGTATTTGAAGAAAAAATATGTTGATTTTAAGGTCAATGTTCTTTATGTTGACGATATTCTTATTACAGGTAGCTGCACCAATTCAATTGGCCAAATTAAGAGCTCTTTGCACAGTGAATTTGCTATGACAGACCTAGGATTGCTAAGGAAGTTTTTGGGCTTAGAAATTGAGAAAAATGGTAAGGGAATCATGGTAATTTAGCCACAGTATGCTTCAGACATTCTGAAGAAGTTTAATATGGCTGAGTGTAAGGAAGCCAGGTCTCCCTTTATTTCTGGTATTAAAATGCATGAATTTGGCAATTCCACAATGGTGGATATCACACTCTATAGGAAACTAGTGGGCAGGTTGCTCTACCTCACTCATAAAATACCTGATTTGTATTATGTTGTGAGTGCTGTAGAAAGACACATGCACCAACTACATGAGTTCCATTTGAGGGCTATAAAAATAAATCTTCAGTATGTCCAGGTAACTAAGAAATTTTGGGTGCACTACACAACTAGTTCCTCTCTTCAACTAGCTGGATTTTCTGATTCAGATTGGGCTGGTGATCCATTTGACAGAAAGTGAACATCAATTTTTGTCTTCATGTGTTTAATGAACAACATCTTAAGAAACTACCTAGATACATTTGTGGTTGTCTTCATCGACAACATACTAATCTACTATAAAAATGAACAAGAACATAAAGAACATTTAAGAATAGTTTTTCAAGTACTAAGGGAACAACAAATTTATGTGAAATTCAATAAATGTGATTTATTTAATGATAAGATTTAGTACCTCGGACACGTAGTGTACAAGAATGGAATCTCAGTCGATCCAAAAAAATAAAGGACATCATGGAATGAATGGTTCCTAAGAACGATCTGACATCAGATCATTTATGGGGATTACCGAAAGTTCATAGAAGGATTCTCTAATATTTCCTACCCCATAAATTATTTACAAAAGAAAGGTAAAACATTCAAATGGACTGAAAAATGGATGGAAAGCTTAAACAAACAAAAAACCTATTAACTACCACCCTGTTCTTAAAGATTGTTGATCCATTCAAGGATTTCATTGTGTGTACCGATGCTTGCAATGAAGGGCTAGGTGAAGTTGTATTACAAGAAAATTATATTGTGGCATATGAATCTGGGAAATTAAAAGAGCATGAGAAAAACTATGCAACACCCGATTCAGAACTTGTTGCCATAATTCACGCCTTAAAAATGTGGTGACATTACCTAATTGGAAGAAATTTATACTTATGTCAGCTAACACAAGTCTTAAATACTTATTTGACCAACAAAATTTGAATGCAGTATAAGACAGATGGATATCCTTTTTAAGTGAATATGATTTCGAAATCCAACATATAAAAAGAAAAGAAAATAAAAATGCAGATGCTCCAAGTCATCATGCAAATTTACTATTTGCAAGCAACAACTATGAATATGATCTGGAAAATTAAATTCTAAATGCTGATAATTCTGATAGAGAATATTATATTTTAAAAGAAAAGACTGCTAAAATTAACAAAATCAAGTAAAAACAAATTTTAGCCTAAATCAACAAAGACTGTTGCTGCATAAAAATAGGTTGTACATACCAAACATAACAAAAATTAAACTTACATTCATGGATGATCTACATAAAAGACCATATTCAGGGCATCCTGGATACCAAAAAATGATCACTATGATTAGAAAGGACTTCTTTTGGCCAAATATGAAGAAATAAGTGGAAGAATACTTAACTCGTAATCTTGAATGCCAACAAGTTAAGGAAGAACAGCAACATCCCACAGGTTTGTTGCATCCACTACCCATTCTGGAATGGAAGTGGGAAACAATTAGTAAGGATTTGATAACAGGCCTACCAAAGAATTTCTTATAGCATGATTCAATCATGGTCATCGTTGACACGTTAAGTAAATATGCCCATTTCATTCCTGTTAAATCTACCTATAAAGCTGTTAACATTGCAGATATTTTCATGAAAGAGATATTCAGGTTACACGGTGTACCAAAAGCAATAGTATAGAGACGCAAAGCTTACAGGTAACTTCTATAAAGCCTTCTTTAAAGTTTTGTGCACATAATTAAATTTCAGTATTGCATATCATCAACAAATGGATGGGCATATTGAAAGAGTAAATAAAGTCTTAGAGGACATGATATGGATGTATGTCATGGACAAACCAGGTAAGTGGGAAGATTACCTACACTTAGTAGAATTTGCATATAATAATAATTTTCAAGTTTCTGCAGGTATGAGTCTGTTTGAAATATTATATGGGATTAAGTGTAATACTCCAATCTTATGGAGAATTCTAGTTAATAGATTAATGTTAGGACTTGATTTATTAAAATATATGGAACTAACCGTGAAAGAGGTAAAACAAAATTGAAGGTTTCCCAAGACAGAAATAAAAGTTATGCTAATTTAAAAAGAACTCCTAGAGAGTTCTATGTGGGTGATCATGTGTATGTAAAGGTAAAGACCAAGAAAATTTCCTTGAGACTGGGAAAGTATTTAAAATTGGCACCCAGGTATTGTTAAATTTTCATATGCTTAGCTAAGACATCAGTATTTCATTTCATTTTTCATAACAAAAGCATATAAACAGGATCACTGAAAGATAGACAAGCACAACCATACAAAAGGAACACAAAGATTTATCCTGGGAAAACCCTAAAGGGAAAAACCCAGCAAAAGCTTCCTCAATATAGATGCCCCAAAAAGATAAAAGACAAAAGATAAAACCAGTAAGGAGATCAAAGCCTGATCCTCCTCCTTGTCCAGCTACTTCTCTTCTCCACTAATGCGCTACACAAGTGAGAGTGCGTGTGTCCTAAATGAGGAGCACTACACCTCTATTTATATTCATCCATTCACTTAAGTTAACTCATCTATCATGTAGGCTGGAGTTAATCATGTAGGCTCGAGTAACCACACTAGGGTGCTAATGACCCACCTTTACAATTAGAGGGGACTGCCTCATGACTCTTATTAGTTCTTCCAATTAGGAGCATCGAGGTACAAAGTAATACAAGTGGTTCTCCCGGTAGGACCATTGGGGACCACAAAGAAATACATATAGAATATTCTTCGAAGTTACAATATTTCAACACTCCCCCTTAATGAGAAGGGTATTCTATAACAACATCAACAACAACAATAATAGGAGAGAGATAGAGGACATCATCAACATCATCAGGGTGATACATCTATAAATCATTGGAAGTTTTTCAACATCATGCGGTATTCATCTTCAATCTTCAGTCTTCAGCATCATCAGTACTTTGACTGCTTCGATCAACAACATCTTCAACATCTTGACTCTTCAATCAGCAGCAACATCTTTAGCACTTTGACCTTTCGATCAACAACATCTTCAGTACTTTGACCTTTTGATCAGCAACATCATCTTCAGCACTTTGACCTTTTGATTAGCAACATCATCTTCAACACTTTGACCTTTCGATCAGCAACAACATCATCATCATACTCTGATCTTTCAATCAGAAACACCATCAAAACATCAACATCATCAGCATCAAAATATCATCATCATCACACTCTGATCTTTCAATCAGAATCATGATTATCATTAGCCTCTGATCTTTCGATTAGAAACATCATCAACCGAACATCATCATACTCTAACATCAACTCATCATCATATTCTGATCTTTCGATCAGTACATCATCATCATCATACTTTGATAATACGACATCATCATCATCAATATCTCATCATCATCACATTCTGATCTTTCAATTAGAAACATCATCATCATCATCGCATTCTGATCTTTCGATCAGAAAAAATCATCATCATTAGCAACATCATAATCATAAGTAACTTCTGATCTTCCGATCATAAAACATCATCATCATCATATTCTGATCTTTCGATTACAGAACATCATCATCAGCAACTTCTGATCTTTTGATCAGAGAAACATCATCATCATCATATTCTGATCTTTCGATCAGAGAACATCATCATCATCAACAACATCATCATCATCATATTCTAATCTTTCAATCAGAGAACATCATCATCATCAGCAACTTTTGATCTTTCGATCAGAGAAACATCATCATCATCATGTTCTGATCTTTCGATCAGAGAACATCAGCATCATCAGCAAAACATCAACATGATCCTTCCTTTCAGAATTATGGGATTTAGGTATTTACGGAGTTACCAATGATCCTTCCTTTCGGAATTACGGGATTTATTTCTTTACAGAGTTACTAACGATCCTTCCTTTCAGAATTACGGGATTTAGGTCTTTACGGAGTTACTAATGATCCTTCCTTTCAGAATTACGGGATCAACACATTTGTGGAACTCAGACAATCCTTTCTATTGGAATTACAGGATCAACACATCTATGGAACTCAGACAATTCTTCCTATTGGAATTACAGGATCAATTCAATGATCCTTCCTTTTGGAATTATAGGATTTAGGTCTTTACGGAGTTACTAACGATCCTTCCTTTCGGAATTACAGGATCAACATAGATGTGGAACTCAGACAATCCTTCCTATTGGAATATGGGATCAACACATCTATGGAACTTAGACAATCCTTCCTATTGGAATTACAGGATTAATTCAATGATCCTTCCTTTCAGAATTACGGGATTTAGGTCTTTACGAAGTTACCAACGATCCTTCCTTTTGGAATTACGGGATCAACACAGATGTGGAACTCAGGCAATCCTTCCTCTAGGAATTATGGGATCAACACACGTTCTTGAGTACTGAAGTCACCGGATCCATTCTGAACCGAAGTTCAAGGATGATACAATCTTACCACATTCACGGGGACCAAGATCTCTGGATACATTTTGAATCGAGGTTCAGGGATGATGCAATCCAACACTTTCACGGGGGTCGAGACATCTAGATACATTTTGAACCGAGGTTCAGGGATGATGCAATCCACCACTTTAACGGGGGCTGAGACCTCTGGATACATTTTGAACCGAAGTTCAGGGATGATGCAATCCTACGACTTTCATGGGGGCCGAGACCTCCAGATACATTTTGAACCGAGTTTTAGGGATAATGCAATCCACGACTTTCACAGGGGCTGAGACCTCCGGATACATTTTGAACCAAATTTTAGGGATGATGCAATCCTACCACATTCACGGGGGCCGAGGCCTCCAGATACATTTTCAACCGAAGTTCAAGGATGATGCAATCCCACCACATTCACGGGGACCGAGGTCACCGGATCACTTTTGGACAGATGTCCCGGGATGATACAATCCCTCTTCATTCTCGAAGATTGAGGTCTCTGGGTCACTTTTGGGCAAGTGCCTAGGGATGATACAATCCCACCACATTCTCGATGACCGAAGTCACCAGATCACTTCTGGACATATGTCCTAGGATGATACAATCCCTCTTCATTCTCAAAGACCGAGGTCTCCGGGTCACTTTAGGGAAAGTGTCTAGGGATGATACAATCCCACTGCAACATCAGTACTCCCCCTTTCGAGGAAGGTCTTTCTGAACCACACCAAGCTTGTCTCGAAAGTGTTCGGACTTTACCCGAGACAGAGGCCTTGTCAGCGCATCATCATCTAAACCATCTTCATCTACATCTTCAGTATGTGAAGACTGAACTATCACCATCTATGTCTGAAAGCATCATCAGGTCACCATCATTTACATCTACAGTATGTAAATACTGAAACATCATCTATATCTTCAGTATGGGAATACTGAAATCATCATCATCTCTATATTCAGTATAGAAATACTGAATCACCATCATTTGTATATACAGTATGTAAATATTGAAACATCATCATCTGCATCTTTATCTTGAATGTAGAAATACCGGATTTCTATGTATTACGACGGAACACAGGGTTCTCTGTTATCACAACTCTCGTTCTCACATAGAATCAATGTAGTATCCATCTTCAGTTCAAAGAGACCTGATATCAGGTTTCGAAGCCATATGGATTCACAACTTAGTAGAGCAATCTGCCATGTATTTTGCTTCAGCCATGCTGCGAGAAACACTGGACTATTTCCTGCTAAACCATGAACTCATAGTAGACCCCAAACAAAAGCATCTACCTAATGTGATTTTCCTGTATGAGATACTTTCGGCCCAATGTGCATCTGTTTAGCCATACAATATATAGTCATGGCTACCATCATAGTATAGACCAAAGTCTATAGTCCCTTTCAGATATCTCATCACATGTTTTGCGGTTACTAGGTGAACCCATCTTGGTTGAACAAGATATTGACTTAAGGTGTTCATAGCAAAACAAATGTCTGGTTTGGAATTTGTTTAGTACATTAATGACCCAATGATCTGTCTGTAATGAGTCACATCCACTAACTCTGATGAGTCATCAGCTAACAGCTTTAGGTTGGAGTCCATGGGTGTGTCCATGGATTTTCATTCCAACATATTGAATCTCTTCAATATCTCTACCGCATACTTTCCTTGGTTGAGAAATATTTCTTCTGAACTTTGTCATATTTCCAGACCTAGGAAATAGTGCATTAACCCAAGGTCTTTCATCTCAAATTCTTCTGCTAGTTTCTTCTTGCTTTCCATGACCTGTTTCTCCTTCCCTGTCAAGAATAAGTCATCCACATATAATAACAGGATGAAAGGTTCATCTTCTACAACCTTGAGATAAAGGTTAGGATCAACTTTACTCTTGGTAAAGCTC
>LPNX010455431.1:63610-145030 GCA_001517045.1 Pseudotsuga menziesii | reverse complement strand
CCATCATGTCGTACCGTGTCGAACTCAAATATCTTCTGTAGTCACTCCCCCTGAAGTGGAGTATTATCTTCCTTCTTCATTCTGTACAGGTGGTTCTATTCTTGATATATACTGGTCAATAGAATATGTCATGTCATAGTCTATTCTTTCTGAGGCAAATCACGAACCTTGATTTGTACACTTGTTCTTGTATATCCATATGGAGGATACTACATAATTTCCTTTATGTCTCGAAATCATATCGTATACATCATTCCCCATGATCAACTGTTATTCTTTGATCATAGCTTCTTTCATAGCATTCTTTTCTTCATCTTGAGTTATCTCTCATACCCATGGTAGTCTTCATCCTTCGAGGTGGATCTACCGCTCTTTGAAGCTCTTTCTTCCATCATGGTGTCTCTGACCCTGTGAGCTTCAGATTCATGTTTATTGAATTGTCATCACTTGTTCTTTGGAACAAGTCTCATCCTTCTTTTCCTGTAGGAGGTTGTACAGGACCTTTCCCATCACATGCATATTAGTAGTATACGGTCATTAATGCAAACAATCTATCATGCATAGCACATCAACTAAATATAATCAAATGTAAAACAATATCATGAAATGACAATTGAATACTTATCTTTTATTTGTTTCGTGGGTAGACTCCATCTTGATCATTCTGCTTTATCATCATTTCTTATCCAAATGATAAGATGGATAAGAGGTTCGTCAAGAATTGAGTTCTTCATATTCCTCATCGCTTGAGGGATATTCTTTGAATGGTGATAGCTTGATATTCAATTTTCTCCCATCTTTCTTCTTCTCTTCTTATGAGATGAGCTTCTTCTTCTACTGCTTCAAGATGTTATGCATTCTGGATCTTCACATTCTTCAACTATTTTCTCAAATCCATCTTCTGAATTATGTTCTTATCTTCAAATAGCTTGATCAAGAAATTAAACATCTTTGGTGTCTTTAGGGAAGACACTTGTGGTACAAGTTGATCCGTGATTGAATCAACAGTGATCTTCTTGGCCTTGATCAAGTTCTTCTTGTGTAAGGCTTTGAGGCTCATCTCCCTCTAGAACTGGAACCTCTCTACTCATGTAGGTGTCCAATTCATTTTCTTTAGAGAGATCAAATAATTTCATGCTTGGAATTTTTCAATTTCACCAAGCTTATCATCAAGCTGATGTGATAGATCACTTTGAAATGAGAACCTCAAATGCAAATAGCAAAAGATTAGATCTTACCGATTTGAGGTGTCCGTCCTGCTTCCGGAGTTGGATGATCTAGGGTTTGTCAGAGAAACCATAATTTTAAAAACTTGGAATATTTTAGATATTGTTGGATATAAATATAGATCTCTTCAAATATAGCTGTCCAATGTACTCCTTTTCTTAAAACAGTGGAGGGAAGCTCCCGGAATAGGAAGGCCTAGTTTTCCAATTTCTTCCGCAGAAATTCCTGTTACTGTTTCTGTGATATCTCCGAAATTACTGCTTCTCTATGTCTGAAATTTTGTACTGAGGTAACATCACATGTCCCTGATCCAAAACAATAGGATTCATCAGAGTTGGTTTCACCAACGTGAATGTATGATCATTTTACCAAGGTGACCTGCTACAGGACAGTTTAGAATAGTGAAGTTTTACGGAATGCCACGTGTCACTGGTTCATCTTCAGGTTCTGAAATTCGGACCATAGAAATTAAAGTCCATTTTATTTTTGGAAAATCTTCATGAATTCAATTTGGACCTCTGTATCCCAAGCTATATAAATTTTACCAAGGTGTCCTGTTTAGGGATGAATTCTGAAAGAGGCTGGAACCCTAACTTGGAGGGATCATATCTCCTCGAATATAGCGAATCGGAGGCTGAATTTTGGACACAGTGTTCATACAGATTTTATATTCGGTATTTGAAATTTTCAACCCTTGAACCTTCACCAATATTTGGATATAGAGAATATACCAAAACTTAGCAGTTTTAGTATTTAGGGTTTTTATAGCTTCAGGTCAAACTAGGGTTTGAATTTCCCAGAGTTTCACCCAACCAAAAATATTGATCCAGGTCTCTAAAATTCGATTTTTATGAGGAGAGAAATCCTATGCTGGGATCACTCAAAAATTCTTCTTCTGGAAGAAGCCCTAATTTCCCACACGGAAAACTGAAAATGCTCGAAATCGAATTCCACTTCAACTGAAAGATGTGCCCTTCAATGGAGAGTCAGCCTAGCCTTCTTTTGCTGATTGATTGTGGAGAGAGAACCAAAAAGTAAGAAGCCCTGGATTCTGTAGTTGCACAATGTCTTCTTTTCAGGGTGGCTCTGATACCATGTTAAATTTTCATATGCTTAGCTAATACATCAGTATTTCATTTCATTTTTCATAGCAAAAGCATATAAACATGATCACTGAAAGATAGAAAAGCACAACCATACAAAAGGAACACAAAGATTTATCCTAGGCAAACCCTAAAGGGAAAAAACCAGCAAAATCTTCCTCAATATAGATGCCCCAAAAATATAAAAGACAAAAGATAAAACCAGTAAGGAGATCAAAGCCTGGTCCTCCTCCTTCTCCAACTACTTCTCTTCTCCACTAATGCGCTACACAAGTGAGAGAGTGTGTGTCCTAAATGAGGAGCACTACACCTCTATTTATATTCATCCATTCACTTAAGTTAACTCATCTGTCATGTAGGCTATAGTTAATCATGTAGGCTCGAGTAACCACACTGGGGTGCTAATGACCCACCTTTACAATTAGAGGGGACTGCCTCATGACTCTTATTAGTTATTCCGATTAGGAGCATCGGGTACAAAGTAATACAAGTGGTTCTCTCGGTAGGACCATCGGGGACCACAAAGAAATACATATAGAATATTCTTCGAAGTTACAGTATTTCAACAGGTATTGCGGGCCATTTTAAATTTTAGCTAAAGTAGGCCCGATCGCGTACCAATTAGCCCTACCACACAATATTGAAGTACATAATGTGTTTCACGTTTCTATATTGAAAAGATATGTTCATGATGTTTCTCATGTGATTGATTGGAATATAATCTAGGTGGAACCCAAAGGAGAGTTCCAAGTGGGGCTGGAGCACATTCTTGATGGGAGAGAACTTTAACTCTGGAACCATACCATCAGACAAGTCAAGGTGCAATGGAAGAACCTTAGTCTAGAAGAAGCTACTTGGGAGCTGGAAAGTAATATGTGAGAGGAATATTTAGTCTTATTCCAAGAAGAGAAATTGGAAGAATAAAACAAAATGTTAAAACATAGAGGACAGTGTTATATTTTAAGGGGAGGTGTATACAATATCCCCCGAATTAATAATTATTATTAATTCTTCTGGAAAAATTATTTATTTATTATTTTATTATTTTTAATATTTTTGACAGAAAAGTGAAGAATAAAACATTTTGTAATAAAAACAAATTTATTAAATAATAATTTATGTTGAAGGGGAACAAAAGTGGATATAACTATTGAAGAGTGTTTGCTGACCCACAAGAGGAAAATACAAGTTGCAGAAGCCACTGAGTGAGAAATCAAGATGCAGGAGGCATCATCCCCAAAAATCAGGTCACAACTCCTAGTTGAGTGCTAAAGAAGAGGAGGGTCATAAATGACCAAGTCCTAGGAAAAATACTGTAAACTAATATGTCCATGAGCAACAGGAGGCTAGCATTGGATGGGGATTAACATCTATGAAATGAAAGAGATGACGCATTGAAATATTTTTCTCTTGTAGTTTAGCGAACAAGCTTGGGGGTTTCTAGAGCAAGTAACTTGGCTACTATGGGAGTTGGTTGGGAGGAGCAACTTCTCCACTTTTGTTTCCTAGTGTTGGTGCCAAGTTTATACATTATGATTTTAAATGTTGTAGAATATGTTTAAATCCTAGATATGAATTATCTTAATGTAAATTATAGTTTGTTTTTCATTATCTTACTGATGTTATACTTGTACCCTATACCTAATGGAATGAAATCATCTAATTCTAAATTTGTATAGCGTATTCCTACATTCAACTATATATTTCCTGCTTGTATCGTTTTCCTAAATATTTTCTTAATCTGCAAATTCAAAATTAAATTGTTGACTGAATCTATGGTTTCTGTTTTACAGTATATATCTCCATTTTTCCATGTAAGAATGTGAAATCTATTTACATAGTACTCATCCAAATTTCCTACATGAATTAACAGTACCATATTTTAATCTATTTAGTATATTTATAGAAAAAATTCATTAAAATAATAATAAAATTAATATAGCTCATAAGATTTAATTTGCGGTATTAGAATCGAATGGGATTTATATAGGAATGTTACTATCGTAAATACTTACATAGGAATACATTAATCAAACTATACAGATCCCACAACTAACTTAGCACAGTATAGATATACGATTATCAAATCATGTACAAAGATGATGAAATGAAGAAAAAGTTACTAGTATTAGGATATCCTCCAGATCTGTCTATTTTACAGTAAAAAGAACCCCAAATCAAACCAAACCATTTCTCCACATATCAAATGGCACTGTAAAGGTATCGGGATCAAATCCCTTCGAGTATTTAATCAATTATAAATAGACAAATGATGTATGGCTAAAAACATACTTTCATTTCACTACCAAGATCATGGATCAAACCTCCTTGAGATATTTATTCCACAATCCTATGAGAATTTAATCATCGATATATAGTATTACAACCTTGAAATCATCAAAAGGAAATCAACTTACAGATTGAGGACCTTATTAACATCCACTAGCAGGATTTAGATAACAGATAAATAATCTAAATCAAATCTACAACTAACTGATAAACTAGCTATCACATCTAATATCGCAGCAGTAAAATCAGTATCGTAGGTAAGTCCACATCGTATCTACCTTAATTCATACATAGGTATGGTATCATTAAAACATTCTGTTATATTTTTAAAGCACTCCCAATAATTTTAAATAAAGGTGCAATCCATATAATACTCTACCCTAGTATATAGAGGTAGATCCTCGATCAAATATATGCTAGATCTCATTACTTGGATAGATCATGGGATCGAGTCCCGTAATGATATTTTACTTAACACATAAAAATACTAATATAAAAACATACATAATCGTAGGTGTAAACCATTAGCTTTATTGAAGAATAAAAACACATAAGATGGTTGTAAGCCTATCCAATAGCTACCATCACAACCTTTATAACAACATGTATTATATATACCTAGATTATAAAATAAAGGAAACACATTCTTCCATGACCGTAAGAGCATCCATGATGGCAGCCAAGCGTTTAAACATAACCCACATAAATAATTACACACAGTGAAATACAAAAAATCATTGGGTTAATACCCATCCAAAGTCGGCTTTCAATTCTTTAAACCATCAAAATAATATAACAAAATATATATACAGAGTGGATATAATACCATCGATGATGGATTCCACTATAAAATCCAAACATCTGTATTATAAACTTTACGAGGATAAGACCCGTCAAGGGAACACCAAACCCTACTTGAGTTTTAAGAAAATAGAAGTATTTATTTACATTACAGTTCCCAATAATGGCTATAAGACAACACAACCAGAATTTTTTTTTCAAACAAAACCATTGACTAGTTTACACCAACAAAGAAATACCACTTATCTTAATCATTGTGGATACCAAGAAGCCCTCATGACTTCTGCCCAACAAGACCTACAACACAAATTGGTTGGGTCAGCATGGATTTTGCGAGTTAAAAGAAATTGTAAAACAAACTGAATTGAACCATGGTTGAGTGGAGAACTTACCTAGGAATTTGGAAACACGGGCCTAGGAGGAGGTGACCCATTTTCCCTCCTCTTCAGTGCCGAAACCTACAAGTGAAACTAGTTACAGTTAGTTTAAGTAAATTGCATTTATCTTTTAAAAACCAAAATATGACTTACAATGTTTTGGAATTATTACCTTGGCATTGGGAAACAAGATCTAGGGGTCATCTCCTCCGAGCACCCTTATCCCTCCACAGTCTGTAGAAACCAAAAAATACTAGTAAAATAAAGAAACTAAACTACTAAACAAAACTTTCAAGTTGCAGAAATAAGTTTCAGTTACGCTTACCTTGGGAGAAGATTGTTCATGGCGTTCGAAGCTTCGGTTAGTTTTTGGAGCTCCGGTTTGGTTGGCGACCCATCAAGGTAGAAGAAGAAACTTTTGCTACCACATAGGAACCATATAAAAACACCATTAACCCTCTGAAAACCAAGTTGAACAGAACAAAGAGTAGAGCTCAACCCTCGTTTGACCTCTGACAGGTAAAACAACACAAATGCGAAACTCAGACAAAGTAAAGGCCTTTCAAAACCCTATTCGAACCTTAACAATCCAACCATCCAGGCATAGGGAAGGGATTACATCTCGTACTACCTCATGGTCCTAGATGCGCTGCCAAATTGCAGCCAAGACATGTTTAAATGTCAACCATAGGTACAAACTTAATTGCATGGCCAAAATAATTACAAAGCAAATCATTGGGAATCCAATTATGGATATCGTTTAATGGAAAACATATAACCTATGCCTTGTATCTTCATCGTATATCACATCTTATATTATATATCATTTACGTTACAACATGCCATCCACACATTGCATCGAAACCATACCATGTATCATATACCCTTGCTAGAACCTTCGTGGAGTTGGTTAAGGGACATAATTCCATTGTGGGATATGGTTAATACCTTTTGATGAAAAAATTTAACATGTGCTCTTTACAAATGCTTATACCTTATCACTAGAGTAGGCTAAGGTATTGGGAAATGTTAAATCATAACATAGAAACTAGAAATAAAACATTAAAACCATATAATCATATTAAAACCATATTGGATGCATAGTATAGGTCATGCATTATAAGCTTTAAACCATGGCTAATTTATATGAGATAGTAATTTCTCATGTGCATCATGAACTTCAAAGAGATGCATTAAAATCTACTCATGTAAGGTCATGAAAATCAAATAATGTAAACCCTCACTTTTTATTCATATTAAGTGGTCTTCATATGGAGAACCACATGCTTACAAACCCTAAGCCTCTCATTCTTAGGGACAGGTCCTTACATACATAGTGTAAACTATGTTAAGTCCCAAGCCTTGAAAGTATAAGATAAATAAATAAAGAATAGGTAAACAAAGCACATCACCTACATAAACATGGATGAAGGTTCCGGAGGGAACTAGCTATCATATGCATCAACAAACCCATCATAACCATTAGGAAAAAGATATTAAAACCAACAACAGTAAAACATAGGATTCTCCTAAATAACTGTAAAAGTAATACATGTAAAAGGAAATTTCTTTACAATTTTTAAGTGCGTTACACATAACAATAAAGCATATATGTATGTGTGTGTGCAACACTACGTGAACTAAATGATAGTATTTTTGCATATAATTATGTACATACCTAGAGGACAGCTTGTTCTAGTGCAATAATATTTTTCCAAAATTAGTGATGACATTATCATTTTTTATGATTTATTGAAGTCAGAAAACCCTGGAAAAAATATGTTGTGTATGTGTAGAAATTTAGGGGAATAACTTAATGAAATTTTGAATTTTTTTTTATATGAGTGTAAATATATATCTCTCTTTTACCACTCCATATAATTTTTTTGAGAAATGGTGAATGTCGTCAAAATTTAAAGTAGAAACAACATAGAATTGTATTTTAGAACCATAACATTTGTCACTTCAAAATTTAATAAAAAATAGAAAAATTAAACATTTATATAAAAAAATTATATATTTATAATTTGCAGAATCTACTCTACAAATCTATGTAATGTTATAAAAAGTTATTGTGTTCTTCATTGTCAAAAACATCGATGAAATCAAGCTACTGAAGAGAGTATTAGAGGAAATCCTGATAGGTCTGTTTTTTCTATCCCAACCAATAGGTTTGTTAGTTCGAATCTAATTTCAAACCAGTCACTCAATTAAAATTTAAAATTTAAATAATGTATATACGTTACAAAATGCATATCTGATATAACATGTATACATTGAATAGCACAAATACATTATATCATATATGCATTTTGTAAACATACAAAAATGCATATGCATTAAAACACATATGTGATTTGTAGGCATAGAGAATGCATATATTCTATAACACATATGTGTTATTGATACCCTAGTATCATGCATATTTTTATAATTTGAGAGTAATAAGTATGAAATATAATTTAATAAAATGCCTATATATAATCTAAATCATGTATAAAGAGTCAAATGTGGTGGTATGAAGGATTTTTCATGGCCCTCCAACTAACCATCTTCCCCACCACAACAACCACATTAATACCCATACCACTAACCACCTCCCCAACCAATATCCATCTCCCTCTCTTTCTCTCTCTCTCCATCTCTCTCTCCATCTCTCTCTCCTCCTATCTTCGAGGAATCCAAAACTTTGTAGTAGATATTGGTCAACTTTTGCATATTTTTCTTTAACACTTCACACTCTTTCATGTTTTCTACTCTCTCTCTCTCTCTCTCTCTCTCTTCGACGCATCCAAAACTCAATAGTAGATATTGGTTATCTTATGGATATTTTCCTTCAAGAATTCATACGCTTTCACATTTGTTACTCTCTCTCTCTATCTCTCTTGTCATTTGTCTCTCCCCTTCCATTAACCACCTCCCCATCCCTTTACTTCTCTCTATATCCCTCTTCCACCCCCTCATTCGCTTTGTCCTGGTTTCTCACCTATTCCTACTGCTAACCACCACCACCCGATCTCTCTCTCTCTCTCTCTAAACCCCTAACCCCCAATCCCTGTGTGTGTGTGTGTCTTTGGGGAATCCAAAAATTCATAGTAGATATTGGTAAGCTTTTGCATCTTTTCCTTTAATACTTCACACTTTTTCACGGTTGTTTCTCTCTCTCTCTCTCTCTATCTATCTCTTGTCAAATGTCTCTCTCCCCTTCCACTAACCATATCCCCATCCCTTTCTTTATCTCTATATCCCTCTTCCATCCCCTCATTTATCCTCTCCTGGTATCTCGTGTACTCCTACCACTAACCACCACCACCAGATATCTGTCTCTCTCCCTCTCTCTCATCTTGTCTTTGGGGCATCCAAAACTTAATAGTAGATATTTGGTTAGCTTAAATGATTTTTTTTAATCTTCCCCTTTTTAATGCAATGAAACTTTTTATCCCTTTATATTAAGTTGATGAACTCCAAACTGGAGATAGACATGCATCCTGTTGGCTTGATACAAAGCCTTGGCATACAAATTATCCAAATATGATCAAAGTATGGGAAGTTGTACTTAGCATTCTTGCAAGCATAATGGATTATGAAAGAGGATTTTCAAAGAAAAATGCTATAAAGGATATCAAAAGGTAACATTACCTTTACAATGAACAATAAATTGATTTTTTAAAATAGTAAAAAATAAATTAAATATATTTTAAAATAAAATATATTAGTGAACTATATATACAGTACAATAGTGAAGTGATCTTTTTCGAATGGAAATATAGGCTACTATTTGGTTGCACAAGATTTTAATCTTGTGGCAATGCTAGATATGATTTGATAATGCATGGAAAAGTCTAAGTTTTTAGTGACAATGTATTTTATCTTTAAAAAAATAAAATTAACTCACTCTGTATGTGTAATTACACATGGATATATGTTGTGATATGCAAAATAAATTCCAAATTAGTAGAGATAACCTGTGTCAAGTCACATTAACTCTCGTGAATGTCACTTTAATGATGCTTTTGTATTTTTAAATATAATGGCATCCACTCGGGGGAAAAAGTAATGAATACATTGAAGTGACACCTTTTACTTACATATGGTTTGCCTCGTGTGAATAATCAAACTCATCATAATCCATCTCTTCCTTTCGATTCTCTATTCCAGTCTCCATGTATTTAAATTTGGCATTCCCTTCTTAAGATGCCTTTTTGTCATTTCCATTTCCCTAGTAATTGTGAATTCCATAACATCATTTGTTTACCCTTTAATTCTTATCATGTTGTCACTTGTTGTCTATCATCATGAGCATTGTAAGTGCACCATATTTATTCTTGAATATTTCAGATATGGAAGTATGATCCATCTATTCTAAGCTATCGATTAGACATGTAGGAAGATGCTTTGTTATTTCTCATAAACATATATTTCTCTACAACCAAATTCCCCAACTCACTATCTCCCCCTTTATCTTTCACATTTGCTACTCTCTCTCTCATGTCATTTGTCTCTATCCCCTTCTACTAACCACCTCCCCATCCCTTTCCTTATCTATATATCCCTCTTCCACCCCCTCATTAATCCTGTCTTGGTCTCTCACCTAATCATACCACTAACCACCACCACCCAGTCTATCTCTCTCTATCTCTTTAGACCCCCAACCCCCAATCTCTCTCTCTCTCTGTAACACACCTCACCAACGCTACACAAACAAAAAATCACTTGGACCTATCGATGGTGTATAAACAAAAAATGGAGCTACACACAAGTTCTAAAACTTCTCAAGGAATAATAATATCCATAAATATTCTAAAACAATGAAAGCATAATAAAATTTAACTAGATGGTCCCCATTATATATTAAACCTCGAGGAGGATAAATAATATTCCAAATGACCAATAAAACAAGCTTGAGACAAATCTTGATGGATGAAAAACTCAAACCTTAACTTTAGACTATCAATTCCAACATACTCTTGTTGATATTGACCCTGCCGATGTCGATAGTTGAATATCGATGAAGTCAAAACATAGCATCACATAAAAAAATAACTTTTGATCACGACGTTGGCATGCCAGAGGTCGATAGTTGGCACCACCAACATAAAAATCCACAAAAAATGCTTGACTTTTGACTTCTAATGTTGACAAGTCGTAGGTCGGGAGTCGACACCTCAAAATAGGAAAAAAATCGCAAATCCCAACTTATGACTTCATATGTCAGTATTCGAGAGTTGGCACACCAACAATGAAAAAACAATCAACACTCCTGACTTTCGAAATCTGACATCGACAGTCGACACGCCAACCACGAAACACACAAGCCACTCCCAACTTTCAATCCTAACATCGACACGTTAGAAGTAGGGGTTCAACGTGAACATAATAAATATTATATAAAGTAACTTACTGATTCCAATGTCAACATGTTGACATCGACACATCGACAATGGCTCATTGGGATTGTAATCAACAATCATGATTTCACATCAGTACAACAATGATGACCACAATTGCTTTGATTTCCATATACCAACACTTAACCATTTTTATGCAAATGACTAATGCAATAAAACTGGAGAAATTAATCAGATACTTTCCACATTTGGCATTGAATCCCAACCCCAAAAATATGCATTCAATCTCATAGATGGAAAAAATAGCATACGGAAAACAAAAAGGCAAGTTCAAGGTAAAACTTGCCACGACTAAATGAACCAAAACCATGCCTTCATTATACCAACTCCATGGGTTTTATAGTCTTCCTACCAATAGACAGGATTCATACTAACGACATGATTAAGCTTGCATTTACAGATGGTCAATCCGTGCACATACTCTGTAATTAAAATGATTTCTTCACAGGTCTGATCACTGAACCAAGGATTCACAAAATATAGACCTCAGACTTTAAATCTCATCCACATGAAAGATTAACAACATAACTTCTATTAGCACACCAACCGTTAACAGGAAACGAAGCAATAATATATTGAATATGAACTTAACTCAATTACATATCTATTCAAATGGTTCCCTTTTTCCAAGTCATTCCACCATGTAACTGAACACCCAAACAATGGTATTAATCAATTTTTCAACATTGAAATTAAAATACTAAAATCATGGTAATTATAAATGAATTACAAACTATAATTTCAAGGTTATGCAAGTCTTAGTTAAGAATTAAGGCCATGTATCTCTTTTAATAAACTTACAAGCCTGGCAAGCAAGAACATGCTACAACTATCCAATCTACATGAGCAAATTTACCATTTAGTCAATTGCATACATAATAAAAATATGTAATACATAAAGTATTTTACACAGGATGTTCCCTCACATTCCATTCCTTTCAATACATAAGACATACCATTTATTCATTTGAATTCTGCATACCATGAACTTTCACTAGAACCCCCATAACTTAATTATCAAATCCAAACCAAGAAACATTCGTTCCATAATAGAATAGACCATACTATGAACGGTTTGTAATTATCGATCACAAAGCATAACTTATCAATAATTCATCTTTCTACAGGCATACAACATACTAACATGCATACATGAATTATCTTACACATTCACTCTTAAACAATTACAAGTTAATGTTAAGCCATGAACACTTATCTGGACGTAAATAATGGTAGCTTACTTCATGGATGCCATTCTCCACCTAGTCGTAGGTCTTTTCCCAACCTGTATTATTTCGACACTCAGAGACCACCCTTGAGATGGGACTTGTAATTACACTAAGAGACTCTCCCCTCTACCTGAACCTTTTTCCAACATAGGTAATAATATTGGCCACCCTCCCAAACAAAAGGATCCAATACAAGTATACAAACATCCAGTAAGTAGGATATAACCAATTCCATGCCAAACCACACAATTCCCAATCTATTTTTCCTTCCAAATGGCACGATAGTGAAAGTCATCACTGCTTACACAACACCCAGGAACTCCACTAGAGTAGTTCATGTATAATTCACCATCCAATTGACCACAACTCTACAGTCTACCATGTCTTAACAAAAACAATTTAGGGATATTTAATTCAACATCTTCAAAATTGGTTCAGAGGCATCACACTCACCTGCACATAGGACGAATTAACCTCATGACCTCGTTGTTTCAGGATTCATGCACCTACATCTATGGTTCTATGTATACCTCTTTCTCACCCATGCACTTCTCCTCTTATAAACAATCCACCACACACTCTTGCTCTCTACTCTGCATAACCTTTTCCTCTCCTCCATGCACTAGCACACCTCATGCCTTGCAATCTACCACCATTACATTGCATGCATGCCCCTTTCCAACAACAATTTTCAATTAGCACCATTAATTCCACACCTAATTCTCCACCAACCACCCCCTCTTAAACATACTTAGTAGTAAAAAAACAAAAAATGGTAAACATGCGTTAGCAAAGGATTAGGCTTAAATAAAGGTAAAAGGGGTCTTCTCAAAGTTTTAAGGGTTGACAGGGTTATGAATTCTCCCCCCACTAGGCCATACAACCCCCCTATTACATTCCCCAGGTGTATTTACTCGTTCCCTATCTCTTCAACATGATGCCACCACTTAAGCTAGTTTTGAATTTTAATATTAATGAGGTGAAATATTTACATTGTCCTACCACTCGAGAAATACATATCAATATTTACGTGATACCATCAGGGGTCAACTGGGGACATTACACACTTTCTCTCTCTAAACCCATAACCCCCAATCTCTCTCTCTCTAAAAACCTAACACCCAATCTCTCTCTCTCTCTTTGTCTCTCTCTATGCATTTCCTTGTGCTATAGATGCATATACCTCCATAATGCATATGTGTTATAACGCATATTCATTATGGAGGTTTAAGCATCCATTGAGTAAATAAATGATTCAAACTATTCAAATCATTTTCTATGAAATCCATAACACCTGCATTATGGAAATCATAGCACAAATGAAGATTCATATTATCATTTTCTCTAAATTCAATAATGCATATGTGTTCAGACACAAATACATTAAAATGTATATGCATTAAAATGCTAGTATACATTGAAATGTACATGCGTTATGGAAGTCATAACACAGGTAAAGATTCAAAGCACTTGCTATAAATTCATAACACTAGTGAGTTAAAATGTTTATATGTTAAAACAAAAATTCATTATGGAAGTCATAGCATAAATTCCTTGTATCTTTCAAAACATTGATGTGTGTTGGATGCATAGATGTGCATAACACATATGCATTATAACATACATGCGTTACCCATGTCTATGCTTCCACAGTGATGGATATGTCTCTCTCTCTCTCTCCCACTCCCTAACTCTTTTCTTATACCTCCCACACTCCCTCTAACTCCCTCCTTCCCTTGCTTCTATAACAATTACCTTGCTACTCCGTCCCCTTTTTCCACAACCTCTCTTTCTCTTTTTCCCACCCTCCCTCCTTATCAATCTTTCTCCTTCCCTCCTCTCTCTCTCACTATATCTTTCCCTTTTTATCAGTCTCTCTCTCAATTTCTCTCTCTCTCTCTCTCTCTCTCTCTCACACACACACACACACACACACACACACACACACACACGCACGCACACACAAACTATCTCTTTCCCCTTCTATCACTGTCCCTCTTACTTTCTCTCTCTCTCTCTCAAGGTATATTTCTCTACACACTAACTCTCCACCCCTCCTTCACTCACTCATTCTCTCCGACAACCACTCCCTTCACTCACTATCTCTCTCTCCCATCCCTCTCTCTCCCAATCAATATATATATCACCATTTCTCTCACACCTCTCTCTTCCCTCTCCCTCTCTCTCAGGATAAATCTCTCTCCCCCTTCTATACTCTATATCTCTCTCTCTCTTAATATTTTCCCATCCCTTCTACACTACTTCTCTAGCCCCCCTTCACTCACTCACACTCCCATAAACACTCCCTTCACTCATTATCTCTATCTCCCCTCCCTCTCTCTCCCAATCAATATCTCTCTTCCCCACCCCCCTCTCTCAGTCATTATCTCTGCCCCCCTCTATCATTCTTTCTCTCTCTCTCTCTCTCTCAAGTTAAATATATATCCCCCTTCTATACTCTCTCTCTGAATCTTTTCCCATGTGTCCCACACTACTCTTATCCTCCTTCACTCACTCATTCTCTCCCAAAACCACTTCCTTCACTCAATATCTCTCTCTCCCCTCCCTCTCTATCTCAATCAATCTCTTTATTACTATCTCTCTCTTCCCTCTCTATCTCTCTTACCCTCTATCACTATCTTTCTCTCAAGTTAAATATCTCCCCCCCTTCTATTCTCTCTCTCTCTCTCTCTCTCTCTCTCTCTCTCTCTCTCTCTTCCCATCCCTTGCACACTACTTCTCTACCCCTCCTTCACTCACTCATTCTCTCATACAACCAATCTCTTCACTGAATATCTCTCTCTCCCCTCCCTTTCTCTCTCCCAATCAATCTCTTTATCACTATCTCTCTCTTCCATTCTATCACTCTCTATCTCATAGACTCTCTCTCAAGTTAAATATCTCTCCACCTTCTACTCTCTCTCTCTCTCTCCCTGCCCATCCCTTCCACACTACTTCTCTACCCCTCCTCCACTCACTCACTCTCTCCCACAACCACTCCCTTCACTCACTATCTCTCTCTCCCAACACTTGCATGATGACAATTCATCAAGTTATTGTCGCTCACCCAAAGGTAATTTATGGATGGAAAATACATATTTGAGACCTCAATAGTATGGCCTTACCTAATTCATGAAACCTTCAATTCTGAATCTCCTGCTTCTCTCCTCCAAGAATCCCAACCTCCAAGCATTACATTAGTGTTAGATGACAACTAGGGTACAAGTGAGGGGGATGAGTCAAATATTTTCTAGAATAACATTGCAATTGGTTAATCTACCCTTCATGGTCCTCTCTCCCTCTCTTATATAATAAATGAAGAAGAAATGGTCAAGGAGGAAAATGATCAAATTGTCCCCTATTCCCTCTCCCCTCTTCCTCTATTATATATATTTTATCTATTTTTGAGGTACATTCTAGTGGGAAAGGATCAAATCATGTGTCACACACCAACAAAACACTATCAACAAGCACGTGCAAGGGGGAAAGCGTTGGTGGACCAAGTGCAAGGGGCGTTTTCGGGAAAATTGTCATTTTTAGGTGTTTTGGGGGCTCCAACTTGTGCTCATAAGCTTTCTAACTATTGAATGAACCACGAATGATATAATTCTATCCTACCGAGGTCCCAAATATGGTTCTTCCATCCATAAATGTCTTTTGGGTGAACTACAATAACCTCTTGAAGTATTACCATGTGACCAAAACATGTAAGCGTTGTCATAGACAAAGAAGTGCCAATTTTGGCTATAACAACTCTCTCTCCCAATTAAACTCTTTATCATTATATATCTCTTACCTTTCTCTCTCTCTCAATCATTATCTCTCTCCCCCTCTATTACTCTCTAGCTCACTCTCTCTTAAGTTAATCTCTATCCCCCTCTCTCTATTTCTCTTAATATTTTCCCATCCCTTCCACACTACTTCTCTACCCATTCTTTTCCACAACCACTCCATTCTCTCACTATCTCTCTCTCCCCTCCCTCTCTCTCCCAATCAATCTCTCTATCACTATCCCTCTCTTTTGGCTCTCTGTCTCAATCATTATCTCTCTCCCAATCTATCACTCCTTATCTCTCTCTCTCTCTCTCTCTCTCTCTCTCTCTGAAGTTAAATATTTTCCCACCCCTCTCTCTCAATATTTTCCCATCCCTTCCACACTACTTCTTGACCACTCCTTCACTCACTCATTCTCTTCCATAACCACTCTCTTCACTCATTGTTTGTCTCTTTCCTCCCCCTCTCTCCTAATCAATCTCTCTACCACTATTTGCCTCTTCCATCCCTCTCTCAATCATTATCTCTCTCCCCTTCTATCACTCTCTATCTCACACAATCTCTCAAGTTAAATCTCTCTCCCCATTCTATATCCTACCCCTCTCTCTCTCAATATTTTCCCATCCGTTTCTCACTACTTCTCTACCCATCCTTCACTCACTCATTCTCTCCCACCATCACTCCCTTCACTCACTATTTCTCTTTCCGAATCAATTTATCTATCACTATATCTCTCTTCTCTCTCTCTCTCAATCATTATCTCTCTCCTCCTCTATCACTCTCTCTCTCTCTCTCTCAAGTTAAATCCCCCCTCCTTCTATACTCTCTCTCTCTCTATCTCAATATTTTCCTATCTCTTCCACACTACTTCTCTACCCCTCCTTCACTCACTCATTCTCTCCCACAACCACTCCCTTCACTCACTATCTCTCTCCCCCCTCCCTCTCTCTCCCAATTAATCTCTCGATCACTATCTCTCTCTTCCCTGTCTCTCTCTCAAGCAATATCTCTTTCCACCTCTATCACTCTCTATCACTCTCTCTCTCTCAAGTTAAATCTCTCTCCCCCTTCTATTCTCTCTCTCCCTCTCTCAATATTTCCCCATCCCTTCCACACTACTTCTCTACTCATCCTTTAGTCACTCATTCTCTTCCACAACCACTCCCTTCATTCATTCTCTCTCTCTCTCTCCCAATCAATATCTCTATCACTATCTCTCTCTTCCTTCTCTCCCTCTCTCAATTATTATATCTCTCCCCCTATATCACCCTCTCTCTCTCTCAAGTTAAATCTCTCTTCCCCTTCTATACTCTCCCTCTCTCTCTACCCATCCCTTTTAGACTACTTCTCTACCCCTCCTTCACTCACTCATTCTATCCCATAACCACTCCCTTCATTCAATATCTCTCTCTCCCCTCCCTCTCTCTCCTAGTCAATCTCTCTCTTCCCTCTCTCTCTCAATCATTATCTTGTTCCTCCTCTATCACTCTCCCTCTCTCTCTCAAGTTAAACCTCTTTCCCCCTTCTCTCTCTATCAAGTTAAATATCTCTCCCCTTCTCTCTCTCTCTCTCTTTTCCCATCTCTTACACATTAATTCTCTCTCTCCCTCTCTATGTGTTTACTTATCCAGGATTCCCACCCCCCTCTCTCATGCTCTGTACCTCCCACAACCACTCCCTTACTAACCCCTCCCCTTCTTTCACTACTCTCCGTGACACTATCTATATCTCCCCTCTATATCTCCAATCCCATGACTAGCCCCACTCTCACCCTAATCCCCTTAACTTCCCCCACTCTCTCCCTAATCCTCCCAACTACCCCCACTCTCTCCCTAATCCCCTTGACTGTCCCCACTCTCTCCCCCTCCCAACTACACCCACTATCTCTCTCTATATTAGCATCCAGAATATTTGTCGCTCTCTCTTTAAGCATCCATGAGACAAATTGATCTAGGAATCCATTTTCATTATGGATTCCTAGCTTTAATAACGCATATGTGTTATAACACATTTTCATTATTGAGTCCTATTATCCTCAACACAATATGATGCTTGTGCATGGATTTTTGTTGTGGATGTTATAATGCATATTAATTATTGGCAATGCATATAGATCCATAATGCATATGCATCATAATGCATATACGTTATAACACACATTCGTTATGGAATTCTATGTATCCCTCATGTTATTTAATTAGAAATACATTTTTTGCTTTAAGCATTTGAAATTAGATTTTACATAAGGAATGTGTGTTATGACATTATTGTGTGTTTAACACATACACGTTTTGTAGGTATATCCATCTAGTGTATTATGGAATTAGGTAATCTATCCATCCTGACATTTAATGTATTAACCGTTAATTTAGTTTTTTCATAACTCAGTTGCATTATAACGTATACTCGTTATAACACATATTCATTTTGTTCTTTTAAAAAAATCGTGGATTGATATCTCTATTTTCATTCCAGAACAACGAAATACATGCACTCTATTTTTTTGTTCTTTCTTGACAACTTTATTCTCTTATTGTTTATAAAATTCACATCCATTAAATACTCTTCAATCATTTTTTATGGGGTAATAAACACAAAAAAGCTGAAAATTTGCAAGGAAGATGCTTACATGAAAAACATAGAAGAACAAAGAGATAAGGCATGGGAACAAACAAGGATTCACATAAATTCAACTGGTGAGAGATAAATTACCACCCCTCCTCCATAGTTGAATTCAACTGGTGAGGGAGTGATTCCCACCTTGCTCCACAATTGAAGAAGAGGAATTCAACAGGCGAGATAATTGATTATAGCTCACTACATAAGTTAAAGAGGCTGAATTTGAGAGTGTAAAACATGATTTTAACATAAATTCCAATTGGTTAGATGATGACGACATACAACCATGATCAACCTATCCACACTTCATTCCTAAGTTCATCACAGTTTGATGATAGAGATGGCGAGGAAGGTAATGATTTGTTATTTGCAGTCAGTTATGGGGAAAGTACCAACACTAATACATCATTTTTCAAACATCATGGTGGAGATATTAATGACTTTTTTTCTCGATGCTGCTTGCTAACAACCATCCCAAATGGTACAATCTCCAAATCGAACTTTCCAACATGCAGTAGATGTCAATGTCACTCCACCTGTTGAAAGACAATCCAACCTATCTTGTTGGCAAAAGAAAACTCTAAAATGCATACAAGTGGACGAGAGAGCCTTGTCTTCAATGGAAGTAAGGTACCTAGATGCATTATCAATCACCATTTTCACAAACTTTACAACAATATTTTGAAACTAAACCTGTCGCTGGTAAATGGAAATTATTTTTAGCTTTGCCAAAATCTAGGAGTTTGACAATAGTTAGATGAAAATTAGGAATAAAATCACTGAAAAATATAGAGTCAATTGATGACATTTTAAAATCACTCATTGATGCATTCAGATCCATTGGTAACAAAAATCATTGACGTGACAAGAATGCAATTCACCATGTACTGGCTGAATCAATAGTAACTGAAAGAACAACACAACATTGTTTACTTAAATGTACATTAGAAATTGTTAAAATGCATCCAGAAACTCTAAAAACGATATTCCATCAAAAGAGACAATATTGAAACAAAGGAAGAAATACATAAATTATGGGCATTAAGTGCTAGGTTGGCACATAAAGACATGAAGTTAGTTAAAGAAATGAAGGGACTAGTATATACGCTTTGGCATGATAACACTAGACCTTATTTAAACACAAAAGATGTGTTAAAAAACGTTGCAGGGATTCCTGGGTCATGAACCACACATTAAACATTATCTTGACATGACACAAACTCAAATTTACTATATGTTTAAATCCACCCATGAAGAGTTGAGGTTTGGTCAATGATCTTTTGAAAAATGAGAACCTTGGTATATTAATATCAACACCATCCATAACACATGCTATTGTAATTATCACATAGAGTTTGATTATTATTATAATACTTTTGTACATATATGTTGTTTTTTGAACTCTAAATATGCAGGTGAATTCTCAAGTACAATACCGTCAATATTGACTGGAGATTTCATCCATACCATCATGTGTCCAAGGAAAGATGGACATACATATTATGCAAAATCTTGTGTATATGCTACTTGCAAGAAGTTTGGTGGAATAATGCTATGGAGTCAGTGCATCCATGAGAGTGAATATCATCCATTGGGGCATATAATTGTTGAGAAATATGTCTTCCAAAACGCGACATATCAATTACATGATGGGAAGGAAAGTTGGAAGATTAAATTAGTGAATTCACAGGTAACAATGTCTTTCTGAAATTTGATTAAAATTAGCTTATTGTATTTCTAATTGTTATATCTAGTTATCTAATTCCTCATTTTTATTTCCCCAATAGGTGCAAGTTTGTGATTTTATTTTGTAGTTCCATGGAAATAATAAACATCACATTAAGCATGTCGATATGGTTCCGTCGCAAGATGGATAATTTAGAATATGTAGAGATACATTCCCCCTTGGAACAATATTGTTATTGGTTGATTTCGCTGAAAACTACACCTGTCAACCACAAAACGAGATACACAATCAATACTATCATTGAGATCAAGTGAGAATAATGGTACATATAAGTTACATGCATGGGATGGATAGAAGTGAAGAGAAGCAAGTGATATTGAAAGAAAGTCACTTCTATATAAGTGATGATTGGACCCATGAAATCCATTATGTGCAACACTATTTCCAATTGTTCTATGATCAATTGATTGCTAAGGATATACCATTTCCTTGAAATTGGATATGGTCATATGGTTGCAAAGGGAAGTTAAATGCATGTGTATTTCAATGTTTGTCTTTGTTGCACATAAAATATTATTTGTTGCATATGTGTTTTATCACATAAGCGTGATATTAATTTTACAATTTTATAATGCATATGTGTTTCTAACGCATATGCATTATAATACATATGTTTTTTTAATCATTATCTATGGCTAGAGGATTTTTTTCTCATCAAGCCTGAACCTAATAACCCAAGTGCATTTAGGAAACCTACAATGAGTCCACGTTCACAGAATCCATGGTGGCACAAAAAAACATACATAACTTTGTGCGACTACCTGATTGTCATAATTAGTGAAATGGTTGATGTTTGTATTCATAATACTACATAGGTTCTCTACAAAAAGTTCCATGAAACTCACCTTCCCCATTCTTAAATATTCAGATAAACTTACATTGTTCATTGACAAAATTACAAGTAACAACCCTGCATATTCTATCCATGTCCTTTGCATTGATACTCCATTTCATGTGAGAAACTTTAGTCCATTTCTTGTATAAGGAAAGTGGGATGCTTTCAATTTCCCACAAATTTAAAAAATTGCGAAAGAAAACAATTGCCACACCGTGAATTTTCAACTCTTATTAAGAAAAATGGGAGTTACTTTTGTACCAAAGGTTCTTTTCAGTTTCTGGGAATGATATTTAATTCCTAAGGGAATTTAGAAAAATTCCATCCTTGCTTCTATCATCACTCATAATTTATCCTTGGTTATGAGAGGATAATCCCAAGGTAACCACAAAACCAATATTTAGGAGGAAAGTTGGTTTCTTTCCTTCTAGAGAGGGATCTCTGGATAGATAAACACAAAGGTAAGATATATTTGAAAGAAATGAAATTTAATGGGGATAATGGCTGAAAAAGGTGGTCATTGGCAATGGAGTAAAATGTGAAAAATAATTAATGGCAGTACTTTGCAAATGGAGTTCTTAACAGAGGAAAGTTAGTTACTCTTTTACAATCAAAATGATGGTTGTCTGGTGATAAGGAATTATGAGAAACAATCCATTAATATGGGCATCTAAAGATGAATCCAATATTAAATTTAGTGGAAAATCTTGTGAATGCTTGAAATCAAAGAATCAAAGAATACAACTATGAATGTTGGTCAAATATACAATTGTTCAAGCATGAAAAGATAACAAAATTGAAAGAGACACAAGAAACACATTCGCATGAAGGAAAGAAAGTACAAACTGTAAAATAAATAACAAAAGAATATTTGGTAGAAAACTTGGTTGGCTATAGAATTTTTTATTAATATTGAATCTTTTTTTATAAAATCATTCCTTCTCATGGGTTCCAACCCTCATTGTAATGCAAAATGTTGCTTAAATACATTAAAAAATGCTCCTTGAGATGATAACTGCTTACATACTAGAAAAAGGAAAAAGTAACTTCCTTATTACACTTGTCACTTGACTCCTAAGAAACTGAGTTATTCAAAAATCTATTACATTATTCAAAACAAACTTTTCTTCAAAATTTATTGAGTTTTATAATTAAACTCTTCATTGATGCAATTTATACTTTGTCCTGCCAAATTTCTTTATCATTTTCCATTGGTCTACATATGTCATCTCCATATTCTCCATCTCTTTTGTCAACACTCTCAATTCCACATGATATAAATATGAAATAGGTGGCATCTGGGTACAAACTATCCTAAATGTATTAATCAACTCAAAATACATTATCAATTTATCAATTACAAGTTTCCTTGCTAAAGATTGGTTCATGTCTTCAAATTTTCTATGATCCAATCTACATTTGACCAATAATTCCTGATACTGTGACTGAGATAAAAGTTTTCCATCTTCTTCCCAAAAGGAAGGAAAACCTTTATGAAAAAGGGACACAAAGGAGCCTTAAAAAATATTTACTTGATGTTGCATTATATCAATATTGGCTTGCATAGTTTCTATATGTTGATGTTTTCCTACCACTTTTCTTGCCCAAGGGATCACTGTAAATATTTCCTTGATACCCATTGTCCTCAAATATTCTTTAGACATAGTATTTAAGTAATTTATTGTGTTTGTGGCTGCGTCCACTGGATTTTTATTTAAGGCCTCTTTTACTGTTGTACCACTTTGTTTAGCAGCATTTATTACCATCTCCTTCTCCTGAATATAATTTAATTATGGTATGATTTTAACAGCCTCTTCTATTATCATATCTCAGATGAGATGTCTTGCTCCATGCATTGGTAATTTTCTAGATAGTTGCTTCATTAACTTCCAATTTTAATCCAGCAACTCTTTATTTTCAGTCTCTAATATTTTTCTGTCTTCTTCTTTCTTTATGACTGCATCAGCCAGATTTTTATTCTCACTTTTTAAGCCAATAATTTATAATTCTCTTGACCCGCATGTGACATAGCATGCACAATAGATTTAGTATTTGTTTATGTATTAGTCTGAATAATTTACACTTCATCTTCCTTGCTTTTGTCTTCTTTATCCTTTTTTAAAATCAATTAATTTTCATTCAAAACATTTACTTTTGCAATTAAGAGGCCTCTTAGTTTTTCCCATTGATTTTTCTCCTAAAAAAGCTTCAATAGCTTTGCCTTACTGTTATTCAGCTCCTGGGTTAGCAAGTCTTTCTATTTTTCTAATTCAGTCAATTCGGAAGCCTGAATTAACTGAGTTGCATGGATATTTAACTTAACAATTGAATAGTATTTTATTTCTTAGCTAGTATATTTAACCTCTGCTTTATTTGCTTCACTGTCTATCTCTAGAAAATCTCCCTGAAGCTTATTTATTTGTTGTTGGTGCACTTTGTTCTCCACCTTCTCTTGCCTTAGTTGATTTTCTATTTTGGCCTGTGTGGATTGCAATTTGGATACATTTAAGGTAGCTTTCATCAAATCACTGTAAATAACCTCCCCAATATGTTTATGCAAATGAATCATATTAGGCACTAGGATGGCCTTTAGATTCAATCTCATCTCAACTATTATGTTCTTGGTGGCCACTTCTAAATTTAAAGTATTCATGGCATGATATTTAATAGTCACCAATGATCCTCTTTGTTTGATATATTTCTGACTTCAGAATATAGTTTTGAGGATTCCTTTAAAGAGATCTTCTTATCTTACTTATACTGGTCATACAAGTCAGTTCTTGACTTGAATTTATCACTTGATGCTTCTGATACCTATGAAAACTCATACTCTTGTATTTGAAAAGTTGGGCCTTTGACATTTCCTTTTCCTTTCTTATTTTCATCTTTAGTTACCTCTACCAATTCTCCCTCAAAGACAATATTTTGTCTTTTATATATATATGAACTTTCTTCTTCCTCTATGTCCATGGCCTCTGAATGAGTTCTCTTACCTGTCACTTCTAATTTGCTTCGATTGGGAGTTACTACTTCTGTTGCTTTTATTATGGCTAATGGATTTTCTTGTGAAACCTCTGTATCCTTCACCTGTGTTGAATAATCAATCCAATTGAATCTTTCAGCCAATCCTTTCACTACCTAGTGTTCAAATTCCTTGTTCTTGTTCATCTTCCTTCTTTGTGAAATAATATGGCGTGGGTCATAGTTGACTGCAAAATATTTTCTAAATTCATCCCCTATAGTAGACTTTCAATTATAGGGAGTGCAACTTTATTTTTGATAATGAATGGCCCATTTTCCCATGGAAACTTAATTTCAAAAGACTTATTAAAACTAATAAAATGTTCATTCTCCACAATTAAATTTTGTCTTATAAATTCCAAATCAAATACTCTAGGGTTCAATAATGCTGGCAAGATATAAGGTTCATAAGGAAAACCATCAACACTAATTATATTATGCTATTCTAATAGAAACCAATCCCCTATTTTCCTATCAAGATAAGACTGTAGAGTCTCCTACATCTCTGGTAACACTATGGGCAATTTGTTCTGAAATAATACTTTATAAACCTTAACATCAATATGTTCATATATCTGAAAAAGTAATTACTGATCTCTGCTATAAGTAACATCTTTGGGGGATGTAATTTTTCTTCATTGAAAAACAGAAACATTCTAATTAGGTATGGATGAAACTTGAAGTCCCTGGTATTGTGGAAATTCACTAGCTGAGAATGGATATTTTCATCTAGGAATTCATCAAATTAAGGAAAGAGGGTTGAGGGGAAAAAGAATCAGACTGACTCATACTGATTTTCAATAACAGACTCATTAATACTCTAGGGAGAAACTTGTATGCATCAATACCTAAGAATTGAATCAACATTGAAATAACCAGTTTTGTTTCTTCATTAAACAGGTTGACATCTAGGGGAAAAGGCTGGTTAGCAAGGGATACATCATATGTAAAACACTTGGAAAAAAAGGGTTGCTTCTCTTCAACATTTTCATTCCTAAACAATTGTATTAGGTATTCTTCTACAAATTCCTCTCGGCTTTGGGTGAATGAAGGCATGACTGCAAGAGGATCTCAACAAACAAGGGCATTTACAAGGCATAAGATTTTGGTTTTAGCCAAGTCCATTATTACTCTCTTAGGGGAGGAGTAATTTGACACACACTAGTCAATAAAATATGGGAAATTTAGGGTTTGGTCAGGGTAGAAATGGTAAAATTGAGATTGGAAAACACTGTGTAGGTCAGTTCCTTGGTCCTTAAAGGATTCTAGCTTGGTTTCAGTTGGTGAACTGGGACAAAAGACAAAACAGTATAAAAAATGACCCCATCTGTATCTTTGAAAACCTCCTCTAATTTTTGAAACTCTAAGGCTTGTGACTCAACTTTACCTGCACTATCCATTTTCAAATACTAGTAGGTAGATGAAAACGTGGCTTACCTAGAAAATTGATGGCTGGAAAGATAGTTTTATGACTTGGCTTTGTCCACACAAAGATGCTTCTTCTCCCAATACACAAAATGACAAATAATTATTGAACACATGCTCTTCCCTTTTATAATATTCTTGAAATAATGGTTTTGGAATCTAGGAAAGTGGTATATTTTTCATTGATGGAATGCTCCTTTAATCCCCATGCATGTTACGAGAGATGATATCTTTTTAACCATAGATTTAATCTATCTCTCACTTGAACCATTAATATTGATCTCCCTTTAACCTTAACCCTTTCTTATTCTGCTACATAACACATGTCTATCTATCATGCACTTTCCCTTAGCAGATTATCTATCCACCATAGATTTACTCAACCTTCATAACACACCATTGATTTCCTTTATATTTAAACCAACACCTTCCTTTTTTGTTGCCTCGTCATTTTCAAATTAGTGTGCTGCTTCCATGGGTGGATTACCTAATAGCCATTGATCTCATCTATCTGTGATCCTAATCGTCGATCAAAGTTAGCCTTTAATCATTTCTCCAATATTCCATTCATCATTGACCATGCAAGTCTTCCCAACAGACTCCATCTCCGCCATTGATCTCATCTATCCGTGATCCTAATCGTCGATCAAAGTTAGCCTTTAATCATTTCTCCAATATTCCATTCATCATTGACCATGCAAGTCTTCCCAACAGACTCCATCTCCGCCATTGATCTCATCTATCCTTCACCTTCACCGTCGATTTAGTTTATTATTCAAACTTACCACCCATTCTCAATTGATATTTTTCCATGCATATTCTCACAATTGATTTTATATGTGCCGTTGATATTATAAGACATTTTCCTTCTTCGTTGATCTGAGTGGACCGTAAACCTTTCCACCGATTTCCAACTTTACTTTCACCTGGCAACTTTAAACACCGGATCCACCACCTGTCGTAGATCTTTCCGCCTGACAATATTAGCCATTAAAACCTTAATTATATACCATAAGAACCATTTCTTTATATTTATCCTCATACAAAAATTATCCTATGGTTTTATGAGAAAATAAAAACCTTGGTCTTCAACTTAGCACCCATTTCATCACCTCCTCGGTCATATTGTCAAAATTTTCACCTACAAGATCCTTATTTCACCATAATCCCCTTCATATAAACTGTTAACCAAAATAATGCTAATAGCTGGATCCAACTGGGGATGCTATCCTCCCTGTGAGGTAGCAAATAATCCACATACCCGTACCAATTTCATTCTCTGTACAAAATTTTTTCAAAAAATACTGACTCTTTTTCTTCCTGTAAATAAATCGAGGAAAATGACAAATCTTTAAGATCTTAGGGCCTTCTCTCTAGGATTGAAATCCTTTAGTGTTCCGTCTATACTCAATATTTCAATTTAATAAATATATACAGTTAATATACAAAATACCTCCATCCTCAAGAGAAGTAATGTTTCAAAAATATTCCATTAACATGGCCTCCTTTAAGTTGAACCCCATTTTGATGTTGCAAAATAAAAGAATTACCCCCTCTATAAACAACAATGATATATGGTCCCTTCCACAAATGATCAAACTTACCGTGTTTGTATTCTTTCCTATCATCCCACTTTAGAACTAGATCATCAACTTGGAAATGTTCTTCTTTAACTCTCATGTCAAAGGATTTCCATTTTTTCTTGATGTACCTGCACTTTATCATAATCTTTTTCCCTTACCTCATTCAATTCAATGATCTGATTTATCCTTCTCTGCATATGATTTGTTTCTTCCTCCTGTTCTTGTAGCAGCTTCATTACAGGAAAACCTAAAGACATTGGAAATACCACCTCTACTCCATATACTAACTGAAAAGGTGACATACCAATAAATCTCTTAGTAGTTATCTTATCTTCCCATAAATCATACTTCGGTTTGGTGTGCCAGGATCACTTGTTCTCCTCCAATAGCTTCTTTATTATCCTTACCAGAATTTCATTTGAGGATTCAGCTAGCCCATTCGCCTAGGATAATATGTAGTAGAATGATTTAAGTTGATATGATATTTGTGAAAAAAATTGATCATTTTATTTGACTTGTGCATTATCAGTTACAAGTCTACTGGGACATCCAAACCTTGATAAAATATTGTTTTCTAGAAAATCCATAATAACAACATCAATATCCCTTCTAGTATCTATAGCCTCGATCCATTTGGTAAAGTAATAAGTTGCAATCAAAATCATTTATGCTGACTAGAAGAATTTGGGATTATCTCACCAATGAAATCCAAGCCCCACTATTAAAATGGTGCTTCTACTGAAATAGGATTGAGTGGTAATGGAATTAGTTTCCTCTTCCCGTAGAAAAATTGACACTCATTGTAGGTTGTGACCTATATATACAAGATTGTATTTGTAGTCACTTTCCAAGAATTATGTCCTCCACATACTCCCTGGTGGAATTCCTTCATAGTCTATTGGGATTCATTATCTAATAAATAGTTCAATACACTAGTACATGTGCACATTTTTCCCATGGAAAATCATTGCTATTGCAACACTTTTGCATTGCTATAGCGACGAACATGACCCCTTTTTTTTGTGGAAACACTTTCATCGCTGTAGTAACCCTTTCCATAGTTTGTCTCTACAACAACAAAAAAGACATGAAAAAAGGATGTTTAAAAAAAAAATTAAACAGTGTCATTATAGTGACACTTCCCTGTCGCTATAGAAACACTTCCACCGTCGCTATAGAAAAACTTGGTTGTCACTATAACGATGGAGGAACATGTTTAAAATATGTTTAAACCAACGATGTGCCATTGCTATAGTGACGAGGTGTCGTTGCTATAGAAATACTTCCATCGTCACTATAGAAACACTTTGTTGTCGCTATAGCGACGAAGGCACATGTTTAAAACATTTTTATACCAGCAATGTGTCATCGCTATAGCGACAACCATTTGCACAACTCAACAAAGGGCTTGCTATGCTAGCAACAAAAATTATGTCGCTAGTATAACAAGCCCGTCAGAGAGTTGCACAAATAGTCATCACTAAAGTGACAGAGCTGTTAATTTAAAAAAAAATTATGTTGAAAGAATGCCCTCGCTACATCTAGTTCATCATCTTCATCAACATTCGTCAAACATATAAGGAATTTATACGCATTTTCAAGCATTTATTCTCTCAAGCAAAGTCTCACATTCATCTACCAACTCTTGTATTTTTGTTCCTCTGGTTTTTTTCACTTTGATCTGAACTCTTTCCTTGCTTAGGTATTTTCCTCTCTCCTTTCTCTAGTTTCTTCTAAAAGTCCCAAGTGGAATTTTTTTTTTTGTACACAATCCCAATCATCTTGACTCTCTTTCTAGTCATCATCAAATCATTATCTTCCATACCCATCCAATTCCTAATTTTCAAGGCATTTTTCAATTTTTGGTCTACATCTTCCATCTCAAATAATGTAATGTATCATGGGTATTGGGTACACAAATAATAGCAAATGATTTTTAAGAATACCAAAAATACAATTGTGTTGTATTCCCTCATGCTCCTCATGCAAAACAATCACATGATGTCTACACCGTGTACAGTAACAATGGATTCATTACCATTCTATGCTAGAGCTATAGATACATCTTGGACCTTGCCAATGCCCTTGTTATGATTATTGACCCTTAAAAGGGTTTACATTATTTCCTTTTTCCATATTATTCTAGTGCATTATCCTTGATTCCACAAGGTGTGTGAACAATCATTCCATAAATGCTTGTTAGTATCACATGTTATGCAAAAATGGATTTGTTCGGATTTGTTCATGGTCCTTGTGTTTGTCATATTTGTCTCATTTGTTTAATTATGCTTGGTTTTGCCTCTTTTTTCATTCACATTTTGCGATTTGGACAATTTTATCATGTTTTCCTCATCCTTGCAACTTTAAGACTCCAATTGTCACTATGTTAAAGTTGTTCCTTGAGATGATTTACCAATTACCATGTATAAAACATAAACAATAACAATATTATAACTAATGAAAAGAATGATAGAAATGTACAAGAAATAAATAAGTAATAGAAATACTAGTAAATTTAATAACCATTTAACAAAGAACAATAATAAAGCTAGTCTATAACTGTTTGGATCAACATTTTACTCAGATACTTTTAGGTTTGGATCGTGTCACTGAAAGGACAAGTCACCAAAGGAACAAATGGCATACCTTAATAGAGAGTAGGTTAGAGTGTTGTAGGTTGAGTTTAGATACATACAGTAGAAAGCAAGATATATAAGTCACCATGTGTGAAGAACCTAGTAGGATAGTAGCAGCGATATTTATCCCAAAACACAACTAATCAACCTTAAAAGATCACAATTCCCTCTAGCATAATTAACACCAAACAAGTCATGTACAGAAAGGGAAGGTCAAATTAGCCACGGCCTAGCAAGGAGAGGTTACAACAGTCCACTTTAAGGATGAGGGATGTCATCACAGTCCATGGCCCATCTAGGAGAGATCATACATAGTCACAATCCATTAGGATACACCTTACATAGTCATAAATAAGGTGTAGCATCCCTAGAGGGATGACGCCAAAGATAAAAGTATAAGAATAGACCACAGAATAGAACACAACCTATATTTTCAATACAAAAATGGTCTTGGATCAACCTTATACAGTCACAGGTTAACTTCATAAAGTCATGGCCTAGAATGGCAGCAGGAGAGACACCAGACATTCCATGGGTCAGATGCATAAGGTCATAGCTAATCAAGAGAGACACCACAAAGTTGTCCACAAGTCATATGCATAAGGTCACAACTCAACACAACTCACGATTCAACAAAAAGGGAGAAAAAATCAACCCTTAAACTTAGATCCGATAACCCATGGGTGTAGTGAAAACCTAGCAACATACTCCTTGACGCCAAATAGAAATATCCGAGCTGAGATGTATCTTCTTTGATGGATCCATAATGAAGGATAGGACTTTTTTTTATAACTTGAAAGGAATTCTTAGGGGTATTTCTTCAAACCCAAATTTTAGGATGGTTACCAATAAAATAAAAATAGGTTGACTTAGTATAGGGTACCAAAGTTCAAAATCGTCACATAAATAACAACAATAAAAAAAATAAGGTTAGGTCATCATATCAAAGAGGTCATGGTACCACAAACAATAAGGGTGCTATTACCAAAAGTACCATAAGTCAACTAAGGGTCGCAACAAGGTGGTAAGGCAACCCCCATACCCACAAGACCAAGGTGTACCAAAAAGGTGGGGATCCAACCCCTTTTACCTACAGGACCAGCATGACCAAGGACTTTAATATTTTCTCTCTCAAGGTATATTGTCATGTGTGTTCCATATATCTTTATCATCACTGTATAAGGAGAAGATCCAAAATGGATAATGTGCCACCAAAAAAAAGATACTATAAAATACTATATAAATATATAGAGAGAAAAGAGAACAAGCAAAGAGGAGATGAATGGTAACATAAAACCATGCAAGTGAACACACTCTACTCTCACTATCTTTAGTAAATACCCATGAGCACAAAAATATACTTTTGGAGGAATTCATAATGAACTAGGATTCTATAATGATATCTCAACATCTTGATAACACAAAAACATAATGCATAACAATGAAATTCAAATAAACCCATATGAATAATGCCTTTGATTAATTGCAAAAAATAATAATTAAAAGATAAACAGTCTAACAAAATAATATGCCATTTTCAATCACATGTTAAGATATAATTTCAATCAAATTCAACATTGAGCATATGATATTAAATGATATATGGTTTATGTTCTCAAATAACATGAAAACATAATTGAACCTTAAACCCCTACCTTTTCTCCTCAGATAGTTATAGTCATCACTTCTCACATCGCAAATGTTTGAAAATCAGGGAAAAACAGGTTGTTATCATCTATGGCCAATGCTCTTAATGACAATCATTTAATTAATAAATGAGTCTATGGTACAAAAATTTCATAAGTAAACTTATTGGTTTCCTATACTAGCCATTATCTCAAATATCCATAAGAAGAGCCTATGACTAAAGACATTTCATCCAATATTTACTTAATGAATAAGCAACTATGGTACAAAAAGTCATAAGTACATTGATTGGCTACCTATTCTTTCCATTTTATCAAATATTCATCACATGAAGCTATGAGTCAAGATGATCTATTCTGCTTGATCTATTATTTTTCTGTAGAAAATAGTGATCATAGGAGAAAATATACAAAATGAAACCCTTAGGAAATCTAGTAGACCCACGATTGAAAAAATGTCGTGGAAAGGTGAAATTATATAGTTTGAGCTGTGTGAAAGCATCTCAACTCAAACAAATGCTCATCATTAGAAATGTGAAGTGAAAGTAACCTCTATGAGTTTCAGTTTTGAAGGAACATAAAACTCAAAGAATTGATCTTATATGTATTCTGCATAGCTCAATAAGCTTTATGAGTTTCACCAAATGAAAATTTAAAATTCACTTTAGAACCTAACATTAAAATGGTATGGAAGGTGTCTATACTATATAGTAAAAATAGCCAATAATAGGGCTGCATCTCTACACTTAGAAAAAAATTTCTTCTTCAATAATGTTCAACAGTGATTTGTGCTCATAAATCTCAACTTTTGGAGAAATCCCGAGTTAATAGGATTTTCATCCCATAAATTTGTTTGGTTCAAACTGATGTTTAACGACAAGTATAAAACCAAGCGTTGTTGCTTCTAATGTTGAAACCATATATGTTTTGCAGAGATGCACATCAAAACCATATGAGTATTGTCTTGAATGCACATAAAACCAAAGAATGCATTCTATATGTAATATGCATATCTCAATAAACTCTATGAGTTTTACCAGATAGAATTTTAAAACTCACTTTACAAACTAACCTGAAAATTATTTGGAAGGTGTCTCTAGAATTTAGTACAATTTATAATGGTGTGACTGCTAATGTGAGTAAAATCAACTAATCTCAACATCAGTCAAATCTAAATGGAAAAAGACAAAATGTCACATAAAATAATTCAAAAAATTGCAAGACCCAAACCGTTTCATAATAAGAACTTTGCAATATCCTTGATAGAAAAAAACAACAATAACAATGCCTTATAGAACCAAGATGATGTATTCAATATACTACTGTAAAATAGAACCTATTAGTGCTTCCCATATGTGATAAAAACTAAGTTTAGTTAGTTGACAGTTGAAACAAAATGAAAAGGTGGCCATGAAAAAATGAGCCTAGAATCACCAATTTATATCAAGATTAGGGTGGTGCTCTTAGGACTTAAATACCCTTTAACAATATCAATAAAATTGGGATAGATTAAAATTACAGGAAGTTCTCACATATTAAATTTTAAGCCATCTTCTAGTCTTTCACCACTGGATGCGTAAAAGTTACTCGAACGAAAATCAGATTTGAGTTCTGGAAAAATAACAGTTTGACCCTCAAGAAATGTAGTTTTATCATAAAACTGGATGTTTCAGCCAACTAAGACATGGATTTAATGCTAGTATATTTTTGTGTTATTTGGGGAAAGGATCATGAGACTATAATAAGGTTGATTTACATTGGAGAGAGCCAGAGAAATTTCCAGCCAGAAATAGCTTCTCTGTTGTGATTTCATGCTAATAATTATTGGAGAGGTTTCCTAGAGTAAGCAAAAAACTTCATGCCAATTGAAAGCTCAACAAACAACATCTTTCCCTTGTCATTAAAAATATCAATAAAATAACAACTTGATATAGTTTGCATCCATGCAGACAATTATCATGTTTTTACTTGCTTTCCTCCACAGGTAGTTGGGACAAATTGACTCCCTTACTAGTGGTGGATTCTACATATATAGGGTCAAGATGAGTTAAAGTGGTTAGACAGTATTATCCTGGAGCAGGTTACAAGATTTAGAAATATCATCATCCTTCCACCTCTAGGTTCCCATGATCTACTTACACCACTACATACCACTAGAGCTACTGCAACTAGACTGCTCATTGGCCTAGGAAAGGAGCACATGAAGAAGTTCGCGCACAAAAAAAGAAGGTGTGCCACGCATGTGACATCAAGAAAGGAAGGTCATGAAGGAATCAAAGGACCATTGCAGGCAGAATGGAGAGGCATGTGATAAAGGAAAGGTGAGCGCATGAGCATGTAGGTGATAACGACCAAAACGCGACAGGTGCAAATCATGGCCATTTAAGGTGGCGTAAGCCTGTAGCAACACACGTATGAGGGAATATTTGTAAGTCAGGCTGATAGTGCCTCGTGTCAAGTCCCAATCACCATAGCTATAGCCTGAGGGGCGGCTGATGGTGACAGTTAATAGACTTCCTGTATGTAGTCGACCCTACGTGGTCATGTAAAATAGTATAAATAGGAGGGATTCAATGGTTAGAGGGATGGCCGTGATTGCTTTTTAGTTGGTTTTTCGATAGTAAGAAGGTTGGTTGTTCATTGGAGATCCATAGTGAAGGACACCATTTTGCTTAAAACTGTAGATATTAGAAGAAGAGAAGACTTAGGAAGAGTCTGGTACCAATAGGAGGCTGTTGAGCCACGAATCTGGATGCTGTGTGCGTAGACCGCTAGGAGTAGAAGTAGGGTAGAAGAACAAACTAGAGAGCATGAGAACCATAAGTCTGAGTAATAAAGACATATCATAAGATCAGCTTGCATCCTCTAGACTGCAAGGTGCTATGTCCTTTTCTCATGCCAGATGAAGAGCACCTTGGTGGTTTTTCCCAGATGGGTTTCCATGTTATCTCTTATGTTGGGATGGATGATTAATGCTGTGAATGTTTATCTGAATGGTTGTTATTTGCTTCCTGTATGATGATGAAATGTTGTTTAAATGTCTGATTTTGTACCATAATTAGTATATGAATGTTAGGAAAGTGTCATTGAAATATTTGTATATATCGGCATGTGTGTTTATGTCTTAAGTCATGATGTAAGCTGTAGACGGTCTGTTAGTATGAGTCCGCTGTGCCGCACAAGTTGCACCAATTGTGAGGATGAGAACAAGGTTAGGTTGTGCATGCTAACATATAGTTGTGCCCAGTTGTGCAAGACTGAATCCACCATCTAGCCATCCTGTTGCCTTCGTTGAGCTCCTTGGATGTGATCTAAGGACTATAATCCCTCGACAATCATATAAACATGGTTCTAGCGGTTACCCATCGAAGAGATATCTCAGGTGAGACTGCGCCTGCTTCGTAGGTGTTGCTGATAGGGCTTTCTCTGTCGAGTCAGTATCTCAGGTGTTTGTTGGGTTTTTGGGTAGCACAGAACCTAGTTCACGCGAGTTAGGAAAAGTGGCCAACAAATGGTTCTATTGCTGCTGTAACTCGAGGAGGTGCGATGACTGGAGCAGACTAGGATAAACCGCAAGAAAAACCCCAACCACAAGTAAGGCTAGTGGCATAGAAAAAGGAGCCACTGAACGTCTAGAAACATAAAGAAGTATTCTGGGACATACAATCAGAATTCATAAGCCCAGAAGTACTATCAAATTCTGCAGATGTCAATGAAATGCCTGAACGATTTCAACGCATATTCCAGAAGAAGGTTCCACCAAAGGTTAGTAAGCTAAGCACCTTTCTATCAAGTTGTTTAATGATAATGAAAGATAAATATGTTATTGCAAAACTACAATAAATGATAGAAGAGATAAATGTAGAGCCGCGGCCTAAAAATAAAGTTAACCAAGTACGGAAAAAATTAAAAAATGGTCGCCAGTTGAGGATGACTGCGCAAATAGGTGACTACGACATGGATTATATCATCTTGGATATGGGCTCAGATGTCAATATTTTGAAATTAAAAACTTGGGAAAGTATGGGCAAGCCGCACATGGACTGGTCTCCTATCCAATTATGACTTGCCAATCAGGCGAAGGTCCTACCCATTGGCCGGTTGAGCAATGTTTCCGTCGATGTCGAAGGATTGCGCACATTTTCAGACTTTGAATTCATTAACATTGTTGATGACACAAACCCATACCCCGCTCTACTGGGAATAGATTGGCCTATAGACAATCATACCATCATAAATTTCAAGAAAAGGATTCTCTCATTTGAAGATGAGGAAATGAGGGTAGTATCACCCATCAATACATTAGAGGGACAAAGATACGTCAAGCCTGTCTATAATGAGGGACATGGTGACTATCTTGATGAGATATAGAATGTCACAACTATGCAGGAATATTATACCAATCTGAAAACAAATGGAAACTTGAGCTGGAGATGCACGAGTTCATGTAAATATGACTCTGGTGAGGGTTTAGAGGGTTGGAAAAATAGATTACACGAAGTCTCTATGAGAAGGTGTGCAAGAGTTACAAGGTCTATGTGATGGGTGGAGAATGAGTCAAGGGAGCTACCCACCTATGAGGGTTTCATATACACATTGGAAATGACACATAAAACCTGCTATACCTCTGTGGAGCTACAAAAAGGAACCCAAGATTGCGAGAGACTCGCTAAGCAGTTTGGGCATACATTTGAATTTTCTGATAAGCACCCTACAATTGACACTATGCTTTAGACGGTAAAGGGGAATATAGTTACTGAGATCCCTATCAAATAAGATAATTCTCACCAATGCAGCGCAACCATTCAGCAGTATAGTCTAACCAGAGACCCAGATGATGATCCAACTAATATCAGTAGACCAGAATCAGAGGGCACATAAGAAGTAGAAGGAAGTAGCATTTCAAGTGATCAGTTTCTCCAGCCCTTAAAAATAAAGGAAGTACATATAATATCGCCAAATAACCCAATGTTCGCCAATATCAGATATTATTGGGACAAGGAAGTAGTTGCAAAGATCATAGATCTACTGCATGAGTATCAAAACCTATTCCCGACCAACTTCTTAGAAATGAGGGGAGTAGTGGGAGACTTAGGGGAGATGAAAATACCCCTATGACTAGATGCTAAACCAAGCAAGAAGCGACAAAAGGCATGGCATGATCAAGATATCAGGGTTAAGCAAATTGAAGAAGGAGGACTTGTCTTACTGTATGACAACAAATTCTTCAAGCACCCGGGAAAGCTGAAGACACATTGGCTAGGGCCATATATGATCATGCACATCACTGATGCGGGTGCAGTAAAACTACACAAGTTATATGGTACCTATGTTGCAGGTATGGTGAATGACAGTTTCCCAAATCTGTACTACAACATGCATAACATCCTTGGTTTAAAAAAAAAGGCCAGAAAACGTAACCTACTATGTCACAGGATTGCGACAAAACCAACATAAAAGCACAAGAGATAATCGCAAGAAATGAAACACGCAAGAATCAAGTCACCGCGCAAACTCAAGAAAGGAAAAGGAAGTGCATGGTGGCTATGGAAGGAATCTACATGAGCTAAGAATGCTGTGCGAAAGAGGAAATCAACATAGAAGGAATATGTGCAAAAAGGATGTCACTTGCGCAGAAAAAGTGACTTACACAGAAAGAGAAAGTTACGCAGAAAGACAGTTGTGTAGAAAAGAATGGCGTGTTATAAACCATCCAAAAAACCAGCTAAGAGACAACTGATGGGAGGTCACAGATAGTTGGTAGGCATCGAAGGACCATTAAATGCATGAGTATTCAACAAAGATTTGGTGCTCGCAACAAGACATGGCCCTGGGCGAAACGACTAGCTTATCAGGTGCGGGAAACTTTGTGACGGTAAACGACCATCACATCGATACTCGATCATGGCTGTCAGTATGGGAGAATGAAAATAGGGTTAATCATAGCAAATATGAGAGGAAAATCTGGTGCACCATAGGAAGGTCTTGTCCTAGTGATGCACCTAGATAAGCCTAGATGGCTTGTGACCCAATTCTCCTCTTATAAAATAAGGGTGCGCCAAGAGCAAACATCACTTGGTCATGTTGCTTGAGCACCAGTTACAGATGGGTTGGGGTGTGTCATGGTGAGTAGCCCTACTATATAAAGCAGTTTCTCCAACCTTCAGTGTGTGGGTTATCTCCGAATATGGGAATAAGAAAGATGTTAACAATCTGCAAGTTATTTTGACCCAGCTAGAAGTCTCTAGCAAAGTCATCCTTGGCTATTTATTTTCCAGTTGGTTAGCATCCCTGGCTATGGCACCCAAATGAAATCCAGTGGAGATCTGAGTTTTTTCCCCATCACTAAGTCTATAGGGCTGGTGAGCAAGCCCAACTTCCCACAGTCCAGGCGAGGCCTACTTGTGCGAAAGGACCAAAGAAGGGCCACATGGCTAGATATGGATTGTAAACCATGATTCTAAGGTGAAATTCGTTAAATATTGGGGAATCATTCATCTCTGATCACTCCCTTGAATCCAGGTATTTTTTGGTTTTCAATATGGGAAATGCTTCATTCTTCAAATTTCATATCTCCGGCACATGTGATCATTAGTTGGGAAATGGCATGTCAAGCTTTGCAGAACAAGAAGTGGAAAATCCAGATGAAGAGAAAAAGGAGGATGAAGAGGACCAAGAAGAACAACAGAAAGAAAAGTTGCAGCAAGCACAAGGAAAACCCCAGGAGCCTGAGAATGATAATAAGAATTGGGTTCCTATGTTGGAATGAGACACTAACAATCCTGGTGAAATTCAGAAGTGGAACTCGCCATTAAGAGTCTTTAGAGGATGTCGAGGAAGAAATTGTATGACTAAAGTGACTAAAGTGACTAAAGTTTGTAATCTAAAAATTATTCTAAGTATGGGATGAGGCCGTGGTACAGGAAACACCGCCAAAAAAAAAACATAGGGAACAAGGTGCGAAAGGCAGGAAGCAGGAGAAGGTGCACAAGAAAAGAAAAAAAAGAAAAGAAAAAAAATGAAAAAAATGTTTAGCAAACAGACGACCAAGCAAATTGAGCTTCCTCCTATGTCCATTGCTTTGTGGCTCGGGATGAGCCACATGTGAGTGTTGGGGCCTGTTGGCTTGGGAAATAAGCACAATAAGAAGTCCGCACACAAGAAAAATAAGGTCCATCATGCGTGTGACAGAAATAAAGGAAACTCACGAAGGAAGAAAAGGACCAGCGCAGGAATAATGGAGAGGTGTGCAATGAAGGAAAGGAGAGCGCATGAGAGTGTAGGTGATAACAGCCAGAAAGTGACAGGTGCAGATCATGGCCATTTAAGGCGACGTAATCCTGCAAGAACACACGTACGAGGGAATATTTGTAAGTCAAGCCGATAGTGCCTCGTGTCAAGTTGTAATCACCATAGCTATAGCCTGAGGGGTGGTTGATGGTGACAGTTAATAGACCGCCTATATGCAGTCGACCCCGCGTGGTCATGTAAAATAGTATAAATAGGAGGGATTCAATAGTTAGAGGGTTGGTCGTGATTTCTTTTTAGTTGGTTTTTCGATAGTAAGAAGGTTGGATTTTCATTGGTGATCCATTGTGAAGGACACCATTTTGCTGTAAACTTGTAGAGATTAGAGGAAGAGAAGATTCAAGAAGAGTCTGGTAGCAATAGGAGGCTATTGAGCCATGGATCTGGCTGCTATGTGCGCAGACCGCTAGGAGTAGAAGTAGGATAGAAGAAAAAACTAGAGAGCATGAGAACCATAAGTCTGAGTCATAAAGACATATCATAAGATCAGTCTGCATCCTGTAGACTGCAATATGCTATATCTTTTTGAGACATTATTACATCAAACTCATCACCTAGCCTCATCTACAAAAGGTTGACATTAGCAAAATAGTGGTTCTGTGAATCCTCAACTATTACCCTAATGGTACAATGTTCCCAAAATATGCTGACCTATCCACTCATGTAAAGAATATCAAACTCCTTCATGAGTCCCTTGAGTTGGTGTATTGAAGGTGGGGAAAGAAAATGATGAGCGAATTGTGACTAATAATGAATCAAACTATGTGTATAGACATGAAAGTATCTTGTTGTGGGAGGATAGAATTCTTTCCAAGCCAACCGTGTAAGAGAGTATAAGCTTCTATAATATGTAAAAAATAAAAGTGTGTCAAGACTAAAGAGTATCCTACTGTGGGAGGAGGATAGACTTCCTGGCAGGCCATATGTGCAAGAAAGTATAAACATCCATAATAAGAAAGCATGGTTTAAGTCCCAATGGCTAACCCACATGTCAGATATTCTAGTATGGGATGATGACTACCTCAGGTGGTTAAGTTGGAAATCAAACCGGGCACTAAAGCTTCCTCCTAATGTGATACAAAGAATACCGACTCCTTCTGTCAGCAATGTAAAGGAAAGTGCCAACTACAACAAACCATCCATACAATTTAATATTAGGGGAATCCAGAGCTTTCTATACCATGAAGATACGATATACCCAGCATAAATACTAGAATTACATTTGGGCAAAGGATTCCTTGCAAATGGTAAACACCATATTCTGGCCATGAACCCATCATAAACTTTTGATAGTTGAGAATCTAAGGAAAATAGGGATCCATCAATCATCAATGTGTTTTTGTGAATCTAAAATAGAAACATCTAAGAATCCTTTTCTCGACTGTAAATTAATAGAGGATGTGTGGGCAATTATTCTGGTGGAGACCAGAATTGCTGAGACATTGAGAATTGAATTAAAATTCAACATATTTCCCCTTCACATCTAAACACAATGTTTCAAAGATATTCACTGACAGTTAGGATTGATTCTTATGCACCTTGGATCCTAGCTACAAACCTAGTACCAAACAATAGGAATCCCTAGGGTGACATGGTAAGAAATTTTTCCTCCTAAACATAGGGTTTCCTCCTATTACCCCCATATTTTCATAGGGTGTTCACCTTATTTTTTCATACGAATTCCAGGCTGATTCTTAGATCTTCTAGAAATGGAAAAGGGGAATATCTTCACTTCTGGCAATGTTGGGTCAACTTCAAACCATAAAAAGCAATTCTGGTTTAGTTTTGGAAGCCATGACAGTGAAAAAGTCATCACATAGTATAAACATAGGTGAAAAGTGAAAATATGGGTGGTTCCTCTGGATTGAATCGGCCTCATGGGTATTTTTGGGTATGTCCCAGCCTCCTAATGGCCTTACATAATGATCTTGGGCATTGTTTTAGCCATCAAATAACATGTAACCACCCTAATTCTTAAACCCAAGTGCATCTTAGACTCTTCTAGGTAGTATTATGGAGTTCTTGTCCCCTGGGCACACATTTGACTAGAGTCAGTAGTAAAAATCCACCATGTTAAACTCTAGGCACACTAGGGCTCTTTTTCATCCCTCAAACAATCATGAAGCAATAATGTAAGTTGTTAGGTCTATGAGACAACAGTGAAAAATTCTTGAACAACAACATTTTTTGAACTATTTCAACATCCCTGTGCATGGTTGTAGCCTCCAAAAGGTAGCAAGAAGTATAATTTGAGATCTAGGCATGAATAACAACAACAAGCAGTCTTAAATCCCTAATTCTAAGCGCTTTCTAAGCATGAAAACATTGAAAATAGACCTATAGCAATTTTAGGAATCATTCATGAGGTAAACACTCTTCATATTGAGTTCTAAGTTTAATTCCACCATAAAAAATTCCATAGTACTCAAATCTGAGCACCTTTTAGTCAGTTTTGAGCACAAATAGTGGTCAAAAGTCATATTGCATTCACTAAAAAGCAATGACCAACAAGATGTAACAAATTCTAGGTTGAGATTGATCATCTTCATAATATTCAACATATTCGTCATGATCCTCATCATCAGCGCCATCACCCTCTTCCTCATCAACATCACCATCTTCATAATCATACTCATACTCCTCAGCAACAAAAATTTCCAATTCCCTCTGCGTGATTGGCATCAGCCTCTTACATAGGTTTTGAAAAGTAGTGCAAAATTACCAGTGCCTTGTTTTCCTAGTTTTGGTTGCATGGAAGTTGACTTAACTCAGCAAGGGTTGAAGCAAATATGAGTTGGTACTTTGCAGCAAGTTAAAAAATCAAGCTTTTCCGCATTTCCTGATAATAATTCAGATTACATGGGAATGTTTTCCAAAAGAAAGAGCTCATTACAAGCTTATCAAGATGGTTTTGAAATTAAAGAGAAACTGATTCAACTTTTTTCTTTGATCGATGATAATGCATGTTATGATTTGCTATAGAAACCAAGCTCCAACTATGGTGAAAAAAGTGGTCTATATTCTGTTTAGTGAAATTGCACTTATATGTCAACTTAATTCCTTTCTCCATGGACCTATTTAAACTTATTCATCTTTAGATTTTATATATTGATGCAAGTTTTGACACATTCATAGCTTACATCATGTTGTATATTAGATAATATTTATTTTCTTTTCTGCCCCATTAATAAAATTTGTCCTATTTATTTCTTTTTTCTATTCTAATGACATCATTAAATAGTTTAGTGGTTCCTTCTCTGTGCTTGACTTTGTGAAGAATACTTCCTCCTCTTCTTCTTCCTCGAAATCCTTTCTTAATGACTTCTCGAAACTCTCTTACACTCACGATTTCTCATTTGTAACTATTTATTGGTGTTGAGAAAATGTTTCAATAATACTCAAAGTGTTTCCAGAACAATTGCTTCATGCCCAAAAAGCTCATGACTTGACCCAAGCATAATTTAGTAATGCACAGAAGTACTTTAGACATGTTTGATTAGAGATCAGAGATCATAGTTCTACAAGGCATTTGCATTATCATTGTATTCTTGAACAATTTGCACATAATATATTTTGGGGCTGAAACCATTATAATTGTAACCTTCACAATACCGATGTTGGACACATTCCTTGATAGGGTCGAAATCAACAATGTATCTAACTTCAAAAACTGTAACCTATCCACTAAATAAATGAAGGGAATGTAGAGCATACACACTAGATCTAGATCCCTATTTTAGACCAATTTTGTCCCTATTAAATAATCCCTTAGTATCAGCATAAAAAAATCCAATTCCCTTTGCGTGATTGTCGTCAGCCCCTTACACAGGTTTTATAGACTAGTGCAAATTTACCAGTGCCTTGTTTTCCTCATTTTGGTTGTATTGCAGTTGAATCTGCTCTAAAGGGTTAAATGAAATCAATATTTTCTGAGATTCGAATTTGGTCATTGAATGGATAATTAGCTGTAGTCTTCAGAGAAGTATCAATACCCTTGGCAATATTAAACTGGCAGAGGAGGTAATATCACCGTTCATATCTATTTTCTAACACATTTGAAAAGATTATAACTAGGAAGCAAACTGGTTATCCAAGAAATATGTTGACATATATATTGGCTCTTTACTAAGTGTGGAATGAAATTGCGGTAGAGGACACACTGCAGCTAGAGTATAGACCTGTAATAGTATTTTTCTGGGACTATGGCATGTTTGATGCGCTATTTCTATCTTACTTTTAGTGGCCTTATTATTTGGTAGTATTGAGCTATATTAAGTTCTATGTTCAAGTGAATATCTTGAATAGCCACTTTAGTAAGAGTGGGACCTACTTTTAGATTGAACACTTGGTAATTTTTTCTTTGGTAATAATGAAAAGGTTGGGATATGTCGATCGATTGCCAGGAATGGTCGACAATAACTTGCTTGGTGAGATGCGGTTAAACTTTGACTCCCAAGCCTCCTCTAAATGTCAATTCTTTAATTGGTTTAGATTTCAAGATAAAGAGAACCCATGAGAATTTATTATATTATTTAGCATAGAAACAGGAAAAATGTTAATATTCTACACATTTTATATAGAGACGATTTAAATCCCCTCCATTTTTAAAAATTTGAAATCCATGGCTCGGAAGCAACTCCAGATAAAAAAAATCCTGAACTCGACTATCATGTGCATCATAACGATCTTGCATTGTATATCTCAAAGAAGTTTGATTGTAACAAACTTTCAAGTTTTACAACACCCTAGTTCATTCATAAATGGTTGTTGATTCCTATTTCAACCATCGACACAACTTACCGACTCGTAAACTTTAGTAATCTAGAAATATTTGGATAGGTTCAAGTGAATTCCATAACAATTAAAACCATATGGAAATGGTAAACAAAAATGAAAGAATGATACAGTTTCAACATACCCCTGACCACTACCAGAGTGTGATTTAGATGTTAAAATAGCAAAAGCATGTGAGTGAATTCGGTTAGTGGGAATCAATCGCAAGAAACATAACACTTCCTTGTAAAATTCCCCACCAACAAAGCTTAAGCTTCTAATTCCCAAAAAACCTACACCTTGAATGCCCTTAGTAAGGTTGGTAGAGTATTAATACGCCCACAATATATCCATTCCATTCTCACCATAGAAATGGCTTGTCTCAAAAAGCTATGAGTCAATACAGGAACTTATAATAAAATGGAATTTTGATTAAAATGAAATTTTAAGCATAGGAACTTACTTGTGAATCACAGGAACCAGATTGTTCATTTTTTAGAGCCAGATATATTTTAGATTGGGAATGCAACCTCTCTCAATGTCTTGCTCTGCTTGTAGATCAGATTAAAGAGTGACCCATTTTACAGATTCAGATGTATTTTATGTTTAGAATGTAGCATCTTCAAATGTCCTCCTATGCCATGCTATTGCATTGAAGAGTTGTGGAAAATAAATAATGAGGACTAGATCACTCTACTTACCTTGAATAGAATTTTCCCACTATTCTGGTCGAGATCCTATTTTGCGTTTACATTGCCCACCCGTTTTGCGTTTACATTTCCCACTCGTCTTTTCATAGGTAAAATGCTGGGCATTTCCCACTCGAATTTTCACAGGTGAAAGTGTGCTTTCCCACTCATCTTTACTTTTCCCACTCGCCCGGTTGATATTCACTATTTTTCATTAGATTCCAGGTTAAATTGTTTTTTTTTTATCAATTTTTATTTCATGTGTGGAAATTTTTAACCTAGATACCTTTAATATTGTAAGTAACATTTAAATTTAAACCATTTATATTCCTTCCAAATGGTTGTATCTCTTTATAGAAGTGGATTGTTAATTTTTTGGATCTAAACTGATGTACATGAGCATATTCTTTAAATTAAAATTTGTAAAATTTATGTATATTTTATTTAATAAGTCATTTCTAGTAAAATGGTTCAAGCATTCCAACCTGTTATTGTATATCATTGGGTATTTATTGTATATCATTGGGGATTTATTGTATATCATTGGGGATCAATTCTTACACAAAGATACGGTATAGTTTATGGATCTTAGGTTGTTTCTTTCCTTATTTGTGATTGCCTCTAGTCCATGGTGTTAAAACTGGCTTTAGATGTGCATTCGAGATATATGTGGTTTTGATTTAAGAATCATATATGACTTCGAGATGTCTTCATGTCACTATGCTATTTTCCCCCATGCCCACTTTTGGTTCATATCAATGGCTACCCCTTCCTTAATTTCAAATAGTGGACAATTTTTGTTCTATTTTCAGATTAAAAAAAAACCATTATTGCAGGATCCAAGTATGATGCACGGGATCTGTTTTAAAACTAAGGGATCCATTTCATTATTGAAATGTGTGGAAATTTTGAACCTCAGATACCTTCAATATTGGAAGAAACATTCAAATTAAAACCCTTTCTAGCCCTTCTAAAGGGTTCTACAATGGTGTACTAAGATATATTTGGTCGTCTAGAGATAATGAATATGAGTTGTCATATAGTGGGTGAGCACTCTCATCTATTACTTTTTATTAGATTGTAACAAGTAATAATAGAAGCTTGTTATATGAAATATTAGATTGTTTCAAAAACATGCACACGAGGCAGTCAGTCGTAACTTAGATGAGTGAAGGCTATGTGTAAGATTTTTTAGATCATATAACACACAATGTTTGCCCAAAACAACTGATTAAGAGAGGGATAAAATTAGCGATCATTGAAGTATAACTAAGGCACTATTGTGTTGTAACCCTAAATAATTGCAATATATAGAACTCTACTTGGATGCTACTTCTTGATGGAAAATGAATGTACGATAAAGATGGGGGTGTAGGTAGTTGATTTGGGTGGGAGGTGGGAGAATTGAATCTAGTTTTTTTTGGAGGGGACTATGGTTTCTATATTTTTCACAACTCTCATTGTTTATCCTAAATTTTTGGTCCTACAATATACATGGACCTTGAGGAAGAGCTATTAGCTTATAGGGAGAATGAGGATGTGAATTCTCTAGCCATATTATGTACCCATAAGTAATGATTAGAAGTGTGTAAATGTTTCCTCGACATTCGTCGCTCTAGATACAAATGTAATATACGTCGCCATAGTGATGGACATCTGTCGCTATAGAAACGTTATGGACTACGTGTTGCTATAGTGACGATCATCGAGGAAATTTTTATTTTTTTCCAAAATTTTAAACTGTTTTCCATGAAATTTTTTATTTTAACTTATTTGTGGAAAAATGTCATGGGACTTTTGAGGCATATGTAGTAGTGATAAAACACCCCTTGGATATTTCCAATATAAATACTGGCTCAGAATGCAAAAATTTGCTGCTTTCAGCTTCACTGGCCCAACTCTGGTTTTACTTAATTCTATAGGTGCCTATAAATTCTACAAAACATAGACAATGTCAACGTACCAAGGAGATAAAGTGAAGTCTTTAATAACCTGCAATCCTAAATCCAACTTATTATCACTTGAAATGTACCCCCAGTTGTGAAAGGATAACCCCAAGGTAACCACACAATCAAGATTTAGGAAAGAAAGCTGGCTTCTTTCTCTCCAAAGAGGGATCTCTCAATATTGATCTCACAAGGCGATATATATATATATATATATATATATATTGATGATGGTTTAAACAAGTGCACACTGAGCATGGAGTCATATGGGACAATAACATTTATAATACTGTTGCATAGGAAATTTAACAACGACAAGGTAGCTATCCCTTCACAGTCACAATGCTTGTGGTATGGTGATATAAAGGAAATTTCGAGATAGTCCATTAATGTGGGAATCTATCAAGGATGAATCCACCATTAAATTTAGATGAAAAAGGTTTTGTGAATGCTTAAAAGTAATAGAACAGAGCATATGAATATGAGTTTTGAACCATTGTAAAACTCATTCAAGCATGAAAGTAAAACATAATGGAAGTTTTAAACTGGAAACACATAGACATAAAATAAAGGAAAGTATAGACTGTAAAGACGACAACAGAGGAATCTCTGTCAAAGTCCAACTTCAACTCTGTAATTTTATTAATCTCTGGAATCTCAGTTACAATGCAAAATATCTCACGGGTTCCAACCCTTGTTCCATTACAAAAAAATTCTTAAATACAAAATAATTCTCTATAATATGATAACTGACTATATGCTAAAAATATGCAAATAAATTCCTTTTTACATTTGTAATTTTAATTTCCTAAGTAATAACTACTCTCAAAATAAACTGTAAACTACTAAGTAACTAATTTTCAAATAGTCTTCGATAAATCTTCAATAAATATTTATCCACACAGCCTGTATTTGGTTTTTCCATATTTTTCATTTGTCTTCCATTGATCTATAGTTGGCAGCTCCAGGCTGTCCATTTCCTTTTCCAGCACCCTTAGTTCCATGTGGTCTATATAAGACAACTCTGGAAATTGTGCACATCTGGCTCTGAAAGTGTGCAAAATTTCAAAATATTCTGACAGTTTATCCACTATTGTCTTCCTAAACAAGGATTGCTGCATATATTCAAATATTCTATGGTCTAACCTACATTTGACCAATAGAGCATGATATTTTGTTTGAGATAAAATTATACCTTTTCTTCCCAGAAGAAAGGGAATCCTTTTTTTAACAATGGTGTAAATAAATTAATGAACATTTTCACTTGATGATGCATGCTATCTATCTTCGCTTGCACAATGTCAAGATGTTGGTGTTTTCCAACTACCTTTATTTCCCAAGTAATGACAAATTATGTCCTTAATACCTACTTCTTTCAAATCATCTTCAGTCAAGACATTCATAAAACTAGATGTGTTGTTTGCAGTGTCTATGGGTTTCTTATTCAACTCTTCCTTAACTGTTGTGACACTCTGTCTAGCAACATGCATGACAATTTATTTATCTAGAATATAGTCAAGATATGGTCTTAGTTTTGTTGCTTCAGATATAATTATATCCCATATTATGTGCTTGGCTCCTTGAACCAGAAGTTGCCCAGTCAATTGCTTCATCAACTTTTCATTCTTGTCAGAAATATTTTTATACTTGTTCTCTATAGATTTTCTATCTTCTTCTTTTTTCAAAGATACATATTCCAAGAATTTATTATGATTCCTCACCCCAATAATATCCAAATCCCTTAGGATAACCTGAGACATTTTTTGCACAATATATTCCTCATTAATTTGTGCAGGAGGTGGAACAATTTGCACTTCAGGTTCCTTTTCTAACTCAACTTGTTTTTTCTTAAGGGCCTTCTCATTTTATATTATAAGCACTCTTTCTTTCTCCCATTCTTTCTTCTCTTCAACAAACTTTAGAATTTTTTCTTTGCAGGCATTCAACTCATCATTCAATGCCTCTTTCTCTTTTTCCAAATTTGTAAGATTTGAATCCTGAATAAGCTGAGCGGCAGGGATATTCAGCTTCTTTTTCAGTAGTTGAAAAATATTCTCTTTATCACTAAGAAACTTATGAGTTTCTTCTCCTTTATCTGCTTCACTGTCAGCATTTAATAAATCTCCTTGAAGCTTTTTAATCTGCTGCTGGTGTTCTTTGTTTTATACTCTCTCCTGTCTTAATTGATTCTCAATTTTTATTTTGGATGACTGTAAAATGGATACTTTTAGAGTTTCCTTAATTAGTTCACTATAAATGACCTCTCCAGTTTTCTTATGCAAATGGATCATGACAGGTACGTGGATGTTTTCCAAATTCATTCTCATTTCGGCTACTTTGTTTTTGGTGGCTACTGCTAGGTTTAGAGTATTCTGAGTGTGATCCCTAATAGTGACCAAAGTAAAATCCTTGAAATTTTCCTCACATCATCATATAATTTTAAGGATTCATTTGTTGAAACCCATTTATCATCCTTGAATTTATCAAACAACTCAACTCTAGTCTTGAATTGAGTTGTAGAATCCTTAGGAGTTGTGACAAAACATACTCCTTTATTTTAAAGGCTGGGCCTTTCACTTTCATCTTCTTTTTATTTCCTTTACTTTTTGTCACCTTTATCATTTTTCCTTCCACATCAACCTTTTGTTTATTTAATGTTGCTATATTATCTTCATGCTTAGTCTCCATAACATCATAAAATGTCCCTTTATTAGTCATTTCAGAATGACTAGAAATATGAGTAATTACCCATGGTGCTGGAACAATAGCTAATGGATCTGACTGTATATTATTAACATCCTATATTGGAGATGTAGATCCCTATTGCATGTCTTCCTCAATCCGTGTTAATAGAGGACAATCTGACCAATTAGCACTCTCATCCAAGCCTTCAACCTCCTGATGTTTAGATGGCTTGTTTTTGTTGATATTCCTCCTTATGGAATGACATGATGAGGGTCATATTTAATAGTTGTCATTGTTTAGAACACCATTTCTTTCAATAGGATCTCCACCACATATAAAGAATATTTTCTCTTGATAATAAAAGATCAAACCACCCAGGGTAATTTGATCTCTAAGGATTTATTCGAATTAATGAAATGCTCATTCTCAACAATGAGATTTTGTCTGATCAGTTCTTTTGCAAAAGAGTTTGTTGATTTCATCATTCTAAACCATTTATGGAAACTACAAGTTTTCTTCATTGAAGAATAAAATCATTATTACAAGGTGTGATTGAAATTTCAAATGTCTTGTATTGTGGAAATCCAGTATTTGTGAATGAATATTCTCAGCTAGGAATTCATCATATTTAAGACAACTTGACTTGGATGACTCAGATGGACTAGTATTGACTTTAAAAAGGAAACTCATTAACAATTCAGTGACATATTTGTCAATATCTAAACCTAATAACTGACTCATTGTCACATCCCGTCCCCTCTTGCCCAGAGAGAGAGGACGCGACTTACACTGTTGCTGTCTATCAAATCGGGGGTCTATCCCCATGAACATAATAAATAATGCATTGAAGTAAAATACATGTACAGATGCATAATACATGAAAACAAAATGGAAGCAAATACATTCATTCAAGGATTCAATATGTTCATAAACAAGATTTTAAAATAATACATTGCATGATTAATACAAGAGAGAACTTATCCTGAAATTGAGTTGTCCCGCAACTAGCAATGTTGCTTCAAAGTTCCACCCAACCATATGCCAGTTGTGCTCATAAATATCTCAGTACAACTACCACCCCTGAGCTGGGAATGATTTCCACAAGGAAAAGGGGAACAAAAATCTCACACATAGCCAAATACACATCAAGGTTCAACCAATACAATCTACAGTTGGGCTTATCAGGATTCTAAGGCAGTGGAAAGGAAGAATTGCTAAGCTATTGAGTTCAACCACATAGCTATGGACACCTCCACAAGATCTATCTAGCTTGACCTCCACAATACCTACACACCCAACACAAGGAAGTATTCCCTTCACTGTTGCACAATCCCTCAGGCCATACCTTCCATTCTAGTGCTCTTTAGGGTGTGCATAGAAGAATAGCCATCCCCTCTTGATATTTTTGTATGTTCCTCTCTTAAGTAGGTTTATCAAGCCAATTTTGGGCCTCTTCCACTCCTAAGTCTTATAGACCAGAACAAGGGTGCACATAACAACAAAATACCAATTATTGAGCATGAAGGAAAATGTTTTGGAAAATGAAAACAAAAATGATGATGGGGGAATAAACCTTGGGTGAGAAATTCAATTTTGGAAACGTTCTTGGGCATTGCTGTGATATCCCATTACAAGGATGGTCCAAAAACAAGGGGCAGGAGGCCTGGATCATGACTAGCAAGGGGTTGTGAGCATAAGTGAAGCATGGGCTTCACTAGAGCTCAACATGAACTTGATGGAGGCTGAAAATAACTCTGATTATCCTTCAATGTCTACAAGCTAGCACTCCACACCTGCAATGGAAGAGAAGGGGATGGAAGGAGAGGGGAATGGAAGGTTGGGTCTCATTTGCCAATAGCTTGAGGTACAACACTAAGAAGTAATGTTCACATAAGTATTCAGCAATAAAATCATCGACCAACTGAATAATGGAGTTGTAAATTCCCTTAAGTAGACCTTGGGTGACTTGTTGAGCAATTCCTTCACCCATTGAACAAGTAACCCACTTGCCGATCTTGTTCCAAAGCCATGAGTGGCCCTCCTTGATGGGATTAGCAATTTTTGTTTGCAAATGATGTTTCCTTGTTTGTATAACTTAACCCAAAGTGGAAATTCGACCTCCTTGAGAAAAATAGCAAGTAAGAATCTTAGTAAATGTTTCCATGTTTGTATCCTTCGGTCCAAAATAGAAACTGCACCCTCCTTGAGTAATTAGCAAGTTTGTGCATAAGGTAATCTTTCCTTGCTTTTCATCCTTGCACCAAAGTGGAAACTAATTTGGATAGTTTCTATATTTTCTATGACATGTTTCTTTTTCCTTCTTTTGCATTGTTTCGATTTTTCCATCCTTGGAAAGTTGCCTAATGCACCCTCCTTCCTTGACAACTCATTTCCACCATTAATTATTTTTGATAATAATTAACAATTACAAATAACATGAATTTAGAAATTACATGCCTCCATAGTTTTAAATAATCAAAATTTGTAGGCATCATTAATTAATGAAATGTTTAACCCTTGGACACTTGACAAGGTCAACACTTTCAAGGTCCCTTCAAGGGAGGGACATGACAGTCCTCCCCTCCCAAGTCTGCTTGTCATCAAGCAGAAGCACTCCAGAGTGCTACAAAATTTGTCCTCCATGCTTTTGTTGCACCACTCTGATTATAGTAGTTTCTGCAATGACCACTTCTTTCAACAAAATTGTGAAACCAGTTAAGGTAACTGAGTATAATTCATGGATCCCACTTCCTCATTTGCAATGATCCAAATTTTTCTGCCCTTTTTGGAAATATTTCATTCCAAAGAATGCCAGGGTCCCATGGTATTATTTGTCCCCTTCCAAACATCAGTAACAACAACAAAATTCTATCATCGTAGAAGATGAAAATGAGGATGTGAAAATCATACCACCACACTGACAATTGATCACCTCCCAGGTCAAACTGGATATCTTCGACACTCTCCCACCAAGCATGGCACTTCTTAATGTGGGACCAAATCATTTTGAGCCTCTCTAAAGTATGAAAATCCATGTGCAAGGTATCACTGGAACTCACGTCATTGTTGTTATGAATGCACAGGTGGTTATCCCATGCCCATCCATGTATAACGAAAGAATAATATAGCATCCATACATGCTCATGCCATTGCTCATACAATTTCTCTGATGTGTCTAGTGTCTCTCCTTTGATGCAAACAAGATGTTCACCCTCCACTGCACACATCTCAATCATGTGTCTAGCCACCCAATCAATGGGCATACAAACTTTCATGCTGAATGAGTTAGGTGGGAATAATTCATCTACTATTAATGCACTTATCAAATCACATGGCTTGACCATCAATCCCTCAACTAGAATAGTGGAAGTATCATGCTCCTCTTGTGGAATCAATAGGAAAAATCCTTTCACCCAATTTTCATCCCCACATGATGTGTGTGAAATCGAAGTGTGAGGTGAAGAATTGTGAGCCAAACCCCTATCATGCTCATCCATCAATCTAATGGATCCATAGCTTCCTCCATTAGTTTTCTTAGTGACAGTGTGATCATGTGCCTCCTCCAAAGTTGTACAACATTTTCCTAGAGGCAACTCATAATCTCTTAGGAACCATACACGTGCTTGGTATTCATATTTCTTGACCTCAAACTCCACAAGCACATGCAAATCAAAATGCACCTCATGTGCATGTGTATGGGAGGTCTCTAATAGATTCAAAATAATTATTTGTTTCTGTTCACATGTCAAGACAATGTTAGTCACAATGAAAATTTTATTGCAGAAATAAAATTCTTTACCTCCCAAGGTCTTTATTCCCAAGGTGCCTCTATCCACCCAATAAAATGGATGAACAAGGAATTTTATTTGTTGATCCATATTGAATGTGATCAACCATATTTCTGAAGGAGAAGAACACTTCATCCTTCCTCTCAATCTCAATGAGTGCTTGGCCTGTATTTTCTTCCTCAGATTTTCACAAGCAATTGCAGATCTTCTCCTCCCTCATGACTGTCCTCCACATGAGGTTCCTCCATTATACCCAAAACATTTCCTTCCATTCAGCATGAAAGGTGTGACACCTTCAAATGCTGTTGAAGTTGAAATATCTGCAACTTTGACTCTTGAAGGGATCTTTTTGTTATCTTCAATAAGTTACTGGTGATCTCCAACTTATTAGTCAGATTATCTAATTTATATTCTTCCTTCTTGAGTGCACTATGGTACATTTCAGCCACCATGAGGAGATATTCTCTATCATATATTAATTTCATATATCTCTCCTTCATCTTGTTCATTCCTTCTTTCATTTCTATGCACTCCTCCATAAAGGCTTCTCCTTCTATATCTCCACTAGAAGCTTTCCAACAACATCTTGCCACCAAGGCATTGATATCAACAAAGTTTTTCATGGCTTCCCTAAGCTTATTTCTGTCCTCCTTTAGTGATCCACTAAAATGATGCGGCTCACCAAAAATATCCTCCAGTAATGTTTCTTCTTCTAATAGCTGACATATATGACCATTTTTCTTGTGGCATGGATCCACCACACAAAACTCATCCTCATCATACATGTCAGCCTTTGAATTTTCTGCACACTCACTTCCATGATGTCAAGTGGAGGGTATATCTGAAGGTTGGAATGACATGTGATCAGAAATAATTTCATTCCTTGTCATTAAATCTTCATCATGCTGCAATAAAGTCCAAAATTCTGAACCGTGTTCCTCCCTTTGCATTAGAGTTCTCTCCTTCGAATTTTCTAGTTTACACCTAGCTGGTGGGGGCTTGTCTCCAAATTTATAAGGAAGATCAATTGATGATTTAATATCTGATATATTTTTTTCTTTTGGATCTGATCCAAAAGGTCCCTTATCACCATTGAAAACATCATCCTTCTTTGCACTGATTTTGGGATCAGCAAGAGAGAAACTAGGAGTGAATTCCTCTCCTTCACAATGAACCTTCATTTTGCAGTCCTCATATGAACATGAAGTATTTTTATCCTCCCATGGATAAGATGGTTGCAGGTGAACATGTCTGCTGCAAAATACAGAACCTTTATCATCCATGTTCTTCATCTTACCATCTTCCTGTACAGATACTTTGATGACATGCTCCTCCACCAAAATTTCTGGTTCACACCCAAACGGTGTGGCCTTGTTTTCTTCTTCCTTATGTGGCTCCAGAGGTGAATGTAACGCTGATTTGTAATATTCTTTTGGATATTATACAAAATATTTCTCTTTAGCCATACATGATCCAACATCCTTATTAGCAATCTGCAGATCACCCCAAAATATTTTGGAAGTCCATTCACCTTCCTTTTCTTCTTCCATGCAGTCACCTTGCAGTGACTTGCACTCCACTTCATGGATATATGCCTCTACCTAATTTCCATTCTCCTATAAGAAACTTGATACTTTTTCATATTCAATGGTACTCATTTCACAATATTTAGAACCTCTGTTTGAAGAAAAACCAAACATACTCTTAAATCTTGAACATGCCGATGGCTTGGAGGAATATTCACCTTTGGTTCTATCTTCTTCTTATTTTCTAACAGAGTTGGAACAGCTTGGTTCCTCTATGGATATCTTACTGCTCTTGAAATAATTATCATAATCATGATTGAACCAGAATCCATACTTGGAATAAATATAATCTCCAAAAGAAAGGTTTGCACAAATATTCCTACCCAAAGCTAGATAGTCCTCGTAGCAGTGAGACATGTTCTCACATGCTTCAATAATCTCTATCAAGTTTTTTTTGAACATTGGAGAATTAGATATGATATCTTCCCCATATAATGTCCAACAGTTTTCATCATATTCATATTTTGGTAGGCCTCCATCAACATAGAGGATTTCTTCTTCTTCATATCTTCTGCAGTATTCTTCATACTGCTCATCATAGTCATCCCCATTGTATGACATGGCTGCAAATTTCTTCACTGAGAGATTTATTTCCACAAGATGATCCAACGAAATAGCTCTGATACCACTGTGACATCCCATTACAAGGACGCTCCAAAAATAAGAAGCAAGTGGCCCGGATCATGTCCAGCAAGGGGTTGTGAGCATAGGTGAAGCATGGGCTTCACTGGAGCTCGACAATGAACTTGATGGAGGATGAAAATAAATCTGATTATCCTTGAATTTCTGCAAGTGAGTGCTCCACACCTACAATGCAAGAGAAGGGGATGGAAGGAGAGAGGAATGGAAGGCCGGGGCTCATCTCCCAGTAGTCTGAGGCACAACACTCAAAAGTAATGCTGACATAAGCATTTGGCAATAAAATCACCAACCAAACTGAATAATGGAGTTGGAAATTCCCTTAAGTAGACCTTGGGTGACTTGGTGAGCAATTACTTCACCCCACCTTCACCCATTGAACAAGTAACCCACTTTCCAATCTTGTTCCAAAGCCATGAGTGTCCCTCCTTAATGGAATTAGCAATTTTGGTTTTCAAATGATGTTTCCTTATTTGTATAACTTAACCCAAAGTGAAAATTTGACCTCCTTGAGAAAAATAGCAAGTATGAAGCTTAGTAAATGTTTCCATGTTTGTATCCTTCAGTCCAAAATAGAAACTGCACCCTCCTTGAGTAATTAGCAAGTTTGTACATCAGGTAATCTTTCCTTTCTTTTCATCCTTGCACTAAATTGGAAACTAATTTGGATAGTTTCTATCTTTTCTATGACATGTTTCTTTTTCCTTCTTTTGCATTGTTTCCATTTTCCCATCCTTGGAAAGTTTCCTAATGCACCCTCCTCCTTGAAAACTCATTTCCACCATTAATTATTTTTCATAATAATTAACAATTACAAATAACATGAATTTAGAAATTACATGCCTCCATAGTTTTAAATAATCAAAATTACTAGGAATCATTAATTAATGCAATGTTTAACCCCTGGACACTTAACAAGGTCAAAAATTTCAAGGTCCCTTCAAGGGGTGGACATGACAATTGCAGGAGAAAAAACGACCTCCCTAAACACCCAAATCATGAATCTCCCTTCGCAACCACTGTGCAATACAAAAACGGGTTTCTAGCTTGGAGAAAATGAGGAAAACTACTGAAATTGTGAAGAAAAATACCAAGCTTGCTCCAGTTTTGTGAGGAAGTGAAAAACATGAACGAGGAATGGAATGGGCATGCATTTCTAGGGATTTACTTTCCCAATAAGAAAAAGCACTATTTTTCATATTGATGGCTTTCCCCAATATGAAATTGACTGCCATACTCTTCAATTCCCAATGCATTAACTGCCTCAACCAACTTCTGGAAGAAATAAATGATTGGGTGCATAAGACAAAATGGGTAGTTAAGATTTTATGGGCCCTTGCATTGAAATTTGAATTTAAACTATTGGCTCAAGGTTTTGAATAATTTTCCCTCCCTATTCATTGTGAAATCATGCCCCCATCTTTTGTTGCATTGCATAACTAGTTGTGGGTATTTTATTAAAATTGAATATTTACATGATGTCCCAATTTATAATGTGTTTGGCTAGCACAAGAACCATAGGTATTGATTTTAATTGTCGATACATAAAACACTAAATATATGGTGGGGCATTAGCCTTGATCTCCTCACCATGATTAAATAACGATATTTACATCATGTACAATTTTAATGCAATGGGCTGAAAATCAAGATATTACACTCATGAGGGAAATGACAAACTGGGTTTCTTAATTAAAAATATTTGTGTCCACAGGGAAGGATTGATTTTGTAAAGACATGTCTAGCTTGAAATAGGTAGTGAAAAAGGATTATTTTTTCTCAATGGTTTCTTCACGGAATAATTGGACCAGGTTTTTGTCATTGAAATCTTCATAGACTTGGGTAAATGTAGCAGGAAATGAAAAGGAATCTCATATGATGAAAGGGTTTAAAGGACAGAAGATTTTAGTCTTATCTGCGTCCATAATTACTCTCTTGGAAGAGGAATAATTAGAACAACACCATTCAAGGAACTCAAGAAAACCTAGGGTTTTCTTTGGGTAGAAAAACTGAAAATAAGACCTACAGACACCATGGATGTCTGTACCTTGGTCCTTAAGTAATTTTAATTTAGACTTTAGTTGATTTACTGAACCAAATGACAATAATGTATAAAAAAATTCACTGTCTTTATCTTCAAAAACCTCTTCAATCTTCTAGTATTCTAGGGCCTGAGCCTCTACTCCCTCTACACTGTCCATTTTAAATACTTTTTGGTGGGAGAAAATGACCTGCCTAGTCAATTGACAAGTGGAAATGAATTTGTTTGAGTTGAATTCTTCCATGCTAGTACTGAGATCTCGATTTCCAATGCACAAACATGCAAAACGGTCCTCCTCCACGTGCTTTCTTTTTATAGTATTTTAGTCTTTGGGATCTTTCGTTATCCTCCATATATCCTTCCCATGTGAATCTCCCTCTTCCTGTAGATCTGATTTCCTTTTATTTTGAACCATTGATATTGATTACTTTTTACCCTTGTATTCCCATTCCCACTATATTATCCAACGTTATCCTTCCTATAACTCTTGGCAGCAGTTCTCTTCATAATCGTATATTTATTATTTATCTACTTACCATTGTAGATATTTTTCCCAATTTAATTTCACCCATCCAGATATTAACCCAACTGCATCTTACATCAGTGGATAAGTAGTTGACACTAGATTTCATCTTTCATAAACTCCCAACGTTGATCAATATCTACCTTTAAACATTCTACACATATCTAGTTTTACAAAGAGTGTGCATCTTTCTGTTGTAGAGTAATCCTCTATCATAGATGTGGATCAACATTATTCTTAGCCTTTGATTTATTTCCCTCTTTGACCAATTCCACTGGGGATCCATATTATTTTTTCCATGCATCTTATACTAGAAGAATCATTCTGGAACATATATCTTGTCTTCATCAAATCTCCACCTTAGATTATGTGGGCCTTTTAATCAATTCTGTTGATTTCAATATTTTCTTCACATGCACAACTTTAATCGACAGAATGATCCTCGACCGTTGATCCTGATCAGGCCTTGATCTCAACCATTGATTTCTGTGGGTTATAGCACTTTTTTGTGATCCTCAAATTTTCTTTCCCCATGCATGTTCTCCCAACAGAATGATTGTAGATTTTTGATCACCTTTACATCTTGATCTCTGCCATTGATTTAGGTAGGATGTAACATTTGCTGCTAATTGGAAAAGTTCATTCCTTTGCGCTAGCTCCACCAGCGGAATGTTTCCTGACCATAGATCAATATTACCTTTTTCACCTGACCTTTGATCTTTTCTTCCCTTTAACTCATTTTGATGGCCACCAAATTCTTTTTCCTCGTGCAACATTAACCAGTGGAGTTATTTATGACCATAGATCTTCCCTGCTGCAGATCTACACCATTAGAACCTGTAATGAGATAAAATAGGTGTGGATTTTTTTATTTTAAGCTTATTTCCAATACTTAAACCATAATTTTTTCAGAATGTATGGTTTTCAAGCTTAGAAATATCCCTCTTCAATATTTTTCAAGCTCTCTCTGATATACCTCTGGTCATATTATACGATTTTAAACTCTTACCTTATTTCTCCTAAGGTTTCCCCCGTTTTCCAAATGCTAACCAAATGATGGTGCTATCACAACTAATTTGAAGTATTATACAAAAAATTCAATTGCAAAGATTCATAGTTCGAATCAATCATCAACTTAGCTAATAATTGTCCTTTCACCAATTTTGTAGGCTTAATTTCCAAATCATACTCCAATGAGACTTCTATCCATTTTGCTTTTTTTTTCCCTCTGGATCAGGATGAGTAAGAATGTTTTTCATCACATTGTTGGGCATGTAATAAATGATACGAGAATGTAAAATATATACCCTAAAATATTTCAAATACTTTACCAATGCATAGGGCTACTTTTCCATGATGTAATATTTCAATTCTCCATCTCTCAATATCTTGCTAAAGAAAGCAATGGATTTCTATGCATTCCGTTGATTCTTTTGTAACAATACTCCAGTGATTGTATTCTTAGAAGAAAAAGAGAAAACAATAAATTATTTAGAAAAATATGGGCTGACTAGAATAGGTGATTCTATTATTTCTTTCTTGATGTCATTAAAAGACTTCTTGGATTCAATAGTCCATTTGATTTCATAGCCTTTTCTTAGCATATTTGTTACATTTCTTAAAATTTCCGCAAAACTGGGAATAAACCTCCTCAAAAAGTTTACTTGACCAATGAATGGTTGAATTTCCCTCCTATTCATTGGTATTTCTACCTTCAAAATAGTTTTTACTCTGTTTGGGTCAATCTTGATCCCATATTTTGAAATAATATGAACCGACAACTTCCCTTCTTTCATGGAAAAGTTAGCTTTTCTAGGATTCAAGGAAATACCATACCTTCTACATTTCAGGAATACCTTTTCCAAGTTCTTTATGTGATCCATGTCATATTTAGAGTAGGTTGTAATATCATCCATATATACCACAACAAATTTATCCTTTTCTTCAGCAAATGCAATATCCATTTCCCTTTGGAAAGTCGCTCTTGCATTTGTTAACCCAAATGGCATATTGGCATACATAAAGGTTCCCCATGGCATGGTGAATGAAGTTTTTTCCTGATCTTTAGGAAGAACCTTTATTTTATTATACCCAAAAAAAACATCCATTGTAGAAATCCTCTTTGCACCTACAACTTTCTGCAGTATGTGATCCATCTTAGGAAAGGGGTAGTTATCTTTTAACAAAAAATTGTTAAGGTTTCTAAAGTCTACACACAATCTAATTTCCCCAGTTTTCTTTCTAATAGGTACCAACTTAGCCACCGACATTGAAAATCTGAGTGTTACAATGATCTTGGCATTAAACAATTTCCTTGTCTCTTTCTCAATTAAAGGCAACAACATTGGGTTTATTCTTCTAAGCTTCTGTTTGAAAGGATTTTATCCAAGTTTAATGGGAATGGTAAGTTGTGTATTGGATGTGTCATACTCTTTCATATATTCATATATTCAAGAAAAAATACCAGTGTAATTTCTGATCAAATCAATGTATCTCTTTCACTAATTTAGGAGAATCCTCAGTCCTAATATTTTGATCCTGAATATCATTTTCATTGGGTTTAACTTTAGTATATTTGGATACATCATTCTGATTAAATAATTTTTCTATAGGTATAATTCCATTTGGAATATTATTACCTTTCAAATCAATAATATCCTAACCCCCAATCCTATTTTTCAATTTTTTTTGTTCAATGTCTTCATTTGCAAACTATCCGTCATCTTGGATAATTTCTAAATTCTGATTTTCTGTATCAATATTTGTAGTTACAAACTCATCTTACATTTCTAAAAATATTTTTATCTCTAAGTCATCCTCAAATACTTTCCAGTATTTAGAATCGTCAGGGATAGAAGGTCTATTCAAAAGTTCAATTTTACACTTTTTGTTAGAAAAGATAGGAACTTTAAAATTCCCAACAGTAGCAGCCAAATAATTACCTATCTGATTTTGTATTCTAGGAATTACCATCAATCTATGTTCAGTGCAAAATTTTCCCAGCATATCCCAAACTTCATTTCTATAAGCTCTCATTCTAGGATGTTTAGTTTGATAGCTACCATTCACTTTATTTTTACCACTAGTTATGAATCTCCAAATACATCTATTCTTTTTTCTTTTATTTCCTTCAAGGAATTTAATCCTAGTAATAAAACCTCATACTCTGCTACATTATTTGTACATTCAAATGTCAATTTAAAATAATACACTTTAAAATCTCTATTTGGAGAAATGATCCAAATACCTACACCATCTCCCTCCTTACTTATTGATCCATCAAAGTACACTGTCCATAACCCTTCATCATTTTGTTTCTGTTCCAATGCTTCTTGTCTCTTAGCAAATTCTTAATCCTCTTTCCGTTTGTATACTGCAGTTGCCAAGTCCTATATGAGAATAATTGAAAAATATAGAAGATCCCATATCAGTATCAACATCATATATGGGATGATTATTGGGCTTATCTTAACTACTCACCACATATGCCAATCTATTTTCCCTATTTAATATTCTATGTTCTCCAAACAAAGGAATTGTTGCATAAAACATGTCCATTTGCAAAGTTCCTTTGAGCTTTGAATCCCAAGGTCTAGATAACAACATATCAAATTTTGGGTGAATATCAGCCACCACCACATCCATGATAATACTCTTGGCATGAATCCATGCAAGAGTAACTACCAAATCTTTAATTATCCCTAAATATTTTACTTTTCTAGAATCAAAGGAAAAAAACTATTTATGAGGTCTTGTGATCTCTAATCCATGACTCTTGGAATGAGGTTGTGCGATGCACCAGAGTCCAACATAGTATTGTGTAGAATCATGTCATGAACATTCAGGCTAACATAAAATAGTGGTACATCTTCTTCATTAGCATATTCGATCCTAAGACCAAGAACTATTGTTGGGGCATCATCTGTTAACTCTAATTAATCTGAATGGAATTCTCCATCAGTTCGAACCATTCTGGTAATCTTTTATCTATATTCATTGTTCTTCAACAACTCATTTAAAGGAATATACATATTTATCTTGGATATCTCATTCTGTAAATTGAAGGAGGAAGTTGTTCTATCACTTTCAATTGCCATTTATTTTTTATTTTCTTTTGATGTCTCTTTTTTGTTCTCTGGAAGCTTTTGTAAAATATTTTCTTTTTGTTTTTTCTACATTTTTTTGACTTCTAGAAGGTTTATTTGGAGGAATCCTTCCTTTATTTATAACTACATCTCTACTTCTCATTTTTTTTTAAAATCTGGAAATCATTTATAGCATTCCAATACCCTATTTGGTATTGCTCTGTCCCTAAATCAAGGGTATTACAATCATCTTCTTGAGAAAACATATTATGCTCCTCTTTTATGTGATAAATTTCAATGTCTAGATGATCAAAATGGTGTATCTGATTATCCATTGGATCATTCTCTTCTTCCTCATCTACAAAGTTCTATGGAAATGGTGGTCTTATCTATTGGTCCTCAACATTCCTTAAATTTCTTTAATCTCTCTATTTAATTTGAGGGGGAGGAGGAAGTGTTTTGAAATTGGGATTCTTGATTTTTGGCTTAGGTTTATCTCTATTTGGAGGCCTTTTATCCAATGCTAATATATCCATCAACCTTTCCATGGGTTTCATCATTATATAAAATTTTGTATCGGTTGAGGAAGAAGTGGAGGGTTTATTTTCTTCCCTAGTTTTTATCCTATCTACCTCCATTCTTTGTTTCATTTTTCCAAATCCATTAAGTTAGCTTCTACCTCCATAGCATCTTTAAATGCAGTAGGAATATTGGAAGATTTCCTCTTCTCAATGAAAAAGAAAAATAACTGTCAAATGATTCAACATAGTGTAGTTTAGAATTTTCTACAAGGGGTTTACTGTCAACTGGTATTTAATTATAAACCCTCATAAATCTGCTAGAAAATTCATGCATATACTCAAAATTCCCTTCCTTTAAATTGTTGTATTGGGATAAGATATGCAAAGGACTCTTTTCATCTTCCCACCTATCCAAAAAAGGAGTGTGAAAAGAATCAAAAGTAGAATAGATCTTGCAAGAAGATCCTTAAACCATCTCTTTTCTCCCCTAGTAAAATTTGTGCAAACAATCTCATTTTTGCATCATCATAATCCACCTCTTATAAATCAATGAAATCATCAAATCTATCCGTATGTTGTATGGCTGTGAAATTTCCCTCCCCATCAAACAATGTAATCCTCTAAGAGTAATTCTGTGGAAGTTCATGTAAAACAACAAGAAAAACAAGTGGAGCAAACCTATAATCCATGGCCCTAGGAGGGTTTTGAGCAGTGGGAGGATTTTGAACAATACTAAAAACTAGTGGTTGAGGAGTTTGTATTGTTATATTTATTTGTTCTGTTTTCACAGTGTTTTGGAGATTTTTCCAAATTGAATATAAAATATAAGACTGATGTCTATTTGGATTGATTTCAACTTGTTTTAAATCTGATTCAGATTTAGACCTTAAAAGAGACTGTTCAAACTTTGTTTCCAAATCAAAATCTTGAAAGCTAATAAATTCTTCTTGAGTTTGAGAAAATGATATTTCTATTTGAGAAGTACCTTCATGTTCTTTTCCTTTTCTTTTCCTAATTAAAATTTTTGGATCTCCCACACTATACAAAGTTTCATAATTAGGGTTACCTCTTGTGTTCGCTCTCTTGAAAGCAAGGATGTCATCTTTGAAACACCTTGAAAATTAATGTGGAGTAGCCAGGGAAAAAACACAAGCGACTTTGAATGCAAGAACTTCTATTTTCCTACAGAAATCCTATTTCCTTGAAAAATATTGTCATTCTCCTAGGGGATATTTGAACTCCCATTCCCTGACAATGATGCCAAAATGTTATCACTCGAAATTTACCCTTGGTAGTAAGAGGATAATCCCAAGGTAACCAAAAAACCAATTTTTAGGAGGAAAGATGGCTTCTTTCCTTCCCGAGGGGGGTCTCTCAATAGATAAATGCAAAGGCCAGATATATTTGAAAGAAATGAAATTTAATGGGAATAATGGCTAAAACAAGTGGTGATTGGGCATGGAGTCAAATGTGAAAAAATGCTAATGACAGTGCTTTGCAAATGGATTTCTTAATAGAGACAGGGTATTTACTCTTTCCATTGGTTCCAACCCTCATTACATTGCAAATTTTTTATTAAATACATTAAAAAATGCTCCTTGAGTTGATAACTACTTACATACTAAAAATAGGCGAAAGTAACTCTCTTATTACACTTGTCACTTGATTTCTAACAAACTAACTTATTCAAAAATCTATTAGATTATTCAAAACAAACTTGTCTTCAAAATTTATTGAGTTTTACAAATAAACTCTTCACTGATGCAATTTACACTTTGTACAGATGGAAGCTCCAAATTCACCATCTCTTTCTCCAACACTCTCAATTCCACATGATATACATATGAAATAGATGGAAGATGGATACAAACTATCCTGAATGTATTAATCAACTCAAAATCCAATATCAATTTATCGATTACAATTTTCCTTGATAAAGATTGGTTCATGTATTCAATTTTTCTATGATCCAGTAAACATTTGACCAATAATGCTTGATCCTATGACTGAGATAAAAGTTTCCACCTTTTTCTCAAAAGGGAGGAAAACATTTATGAAAAAAGGGACACAAATGAGCCCTTAAAAATCTTTACGTGATGCTACATTATATCAATCTTGGCCCGCATAGATTCTATGTGTTGATGTTTTCCTACCAGTTTTATTGACCAAGTGATCACTGTAATTCTGTCCTTGATACCCATTGTCCTCAAATCTTCTTTAGACAGAGTATTTACGAAATTTATTATGTTTGTGGCTATGTCCGCTGGCTTTTTATTTAAGGCATCTTTTACTGCAGTACAACTCTGTTTAGTAGCATTTATTACCATCTCCTTCTCCTGAATATAATTTAATTAAGTTATGATTTTAACATATTCTGCTATTATCATATCCCAGATGAGATGTCTTTCTCCCTGCATTGGTAATTGTCCAGATAGTTTCTTCATTAACTTCTCATTTTTATCCAACAACTCTTTATTTTTTTCTCTAATATTTTCCTCTCTTCTTCTTTCTTTTTGATTGCATCAACCATATTTTGATTTTGAATTTTTAAACCAACAATTTCTAAGTCTCTTAGACTCACCTGTGACATAGCATGCACAATTGGTTAAGTATTTGTCTTTATAGTAGGCTGAAATTTTTGCACTTCATCTTCCTTGCTTTTTCCTTCTTTCTCCTTTTCTAAAATTGTCTGATTTTCATTCAAAACATCCATTTTTTCAATTAAGAGGACTCTCTCTTTTTCCCATTGTTTTTTCTCCTTAGCAAGCTTTAATATCTCTTCCTTGCTATCATTCAGCTCATGGGTTAACAAGTATTTCTCTTTTTCTAGTTCAATCAATTCAGAATCCCGAATTAACTGAGTTACAGGGATATTTAACTTATTATTTAACAATTGAATAGTATTTTCTTTTTCAACTAGTATCTTTTATGTCACCTCTCCTTTATTTGCTTCATTGTATATGGCTATCAAATATACCTAAATCTTCTTTATTTGTTTTTGGTGCACTTTGTTCTCCACCTTCTCTTGCAGCAGTTCTATTTTGGCTTGTGTGGATTTCAATTTGGGTAACTTTAAGGTAGCTTTCATCAAATCACTGTAAATAACCTCCTTAGTCTGTTTATGCAAGTAAATAATATCAGGCATTGGGATGGACTTCAGATTCAATCTCATATCAACTATTTTGTTCTTGGTGGCAACTACTAAATTTAAAGTATTCCTAGCATGATCTTTAATAGTGACCAGTGAGACCTCTTTTCTTGATATATTTATGACTTCATAATATAGTTTTGAGGATTCTTTTAAAAATATCTTTTTATCTTTCTTATACCAGTCACAAGTCATTTCTTGATTTGAATTTATCACTTGATGCTTATGATACCTCTAAAAATTCATACTCTTATATTTCAAAGGATGGTCCTTTGACCTTTCCTTTTCCTTTATTATTTTCCACTTTAGTTACCTCTACTTTGATTCTCCCTCAGAATCAGTCTTTTGTCTATTAGATATTTATGAAATTTATTCTTCCTTTGTCTCCATGGAATCCGAATGAGTTCTCTTACTTGTCACTTCTAATTTGCTCGGATTGGGAGTTACTACTTGTTATGCTTTTATTATGGCTAATGGATTTTCCTGTGAAACCTATGTATCCTTCATTTGTGTTGAATAATCCATCCAATTGACTCTTTCAGCCAATATTTCCACTACCTAGTGTTCAAATGCCTTGTTCTTGTTCATCTTCCTTCTTTGTGAAATAATATGGTGTGGGTCATAATTGACTGCAAAATATTTTCTAAAATTAATCTCCTGTAGGAGACTTTCAATTACAGGGAGTGAATATTTATTTTTTATAATGCATGGACCAAATACCCATGGAAACTTAATCTTAGAATCCTTCTTAAAAGTGATAAAATGTTCATTATCCACAATTAAATTATGTCTTATAAATTCCAAAGCAAGGAATCTAGGGGTCAGGAATGCTAGAAATATATAAGGCTCATGAGTAAAACCATACACCCTAATTATAGTATGCTCTTCTAATAGAAACCAATCCCCTATTTTCCTATCATGAGAAAACTATAGAGTCTCCTGCATCTCTCGTAACACTCTGGGCAATTTGTTTTGAAATAATACTTTATAAACCTCTGGCATCAATAGGTTCATGTATTTGAAAAATTAATTACTGATATCTATTATAAGTGGCATTTTTGGGAGCTGCAAGTTTTCTTCATTGAAAAATAGAAACATTTTAATCAGGTATGAATGAAACCTGAAGTGTGTGGTATTGTGGAAATTCACTAGCTGATAATGGATGCTTTTAGCTAGGAATTCATCAAATTTAAGACAAGGGGGTTGATGGGACTTAGTCTCAGACTGAATCATACTGATTTTGAATAACAAACTCATTAATACTTCAGGGAAAAACCTGTCTGTATCTAGACTTAAGAATTGACTAAACATTGAAATAACCCGTTTTGTTTCTTCATTAAACAGGTTGGCATTCAGGGGAAAAGGATGGTTAGCAAGGGATACATCAGATCTAAAACACTTGGAGAAAAAGGGTTGCTTCTCTTCAATGGTTGCATGCCTAAACAATTGGATTAGGTATTCTACAAATTCCTCTTGGATTTGTTTTAATGAAGGCAAGACTGTAAGAGAATATCAGACAACAAGGGCATAATATTTTGGTTTTAGCCGAGTCCATTATTACTCTCTCAGAAGAGGAGTAATTTGATGCACACCTATTAATAAAATCTGAGACATTTAGGGTTTGTTCTAGGAATAAATGGTAAAAATGAGACTGAAACCAACATGGGTCATGTAACACAGCTCCCTAGTCCTTAAAGGCTTCTAGCTTGGTTTTTAGTTGGTGAACCGAGACAAAAGGCAAAACAATATAAAAAATGTCTCCATCTCTATCTTCAAAAACCTTCTCTAATTTATGAAACTCTAGGGTTTGTTCCTCAACTTCACCTCCACTATCCATTTTCAAATACTAGTAGGTGGGTGAAAACATGGACTACCTAGAAAATTGACGGCTGGAAAGATAGCTTTCTAACTTGGCTTTGTCCATGCAGAGATGCTTCTTCTCCCAATGCACAGAATGACAAATAATCCTTGAACACATTCTCTTCCCTTGTATAATATTATTGAAATAGTGGTTTTGGAATCTAGGAAAGTGATTTATTTTTTGTTGGTGGAATTCTCCTTTAATACCCATGCATGTTACGAGAGAGGATCTAATTTTAACCATAGATTTAATCTATCTCTCACTTGAATCGTTGATCTTTATTTCCCTTTAACATTGACCTTTTCTTATTCCGTTGCATAACACCATGTCTATCTATCATGCATGTTCCCTTAGCGGATCATCTATCCACTGTATATTTACCCAAACTTCATCAGACACTGTTGATTTACTTTATATTTAAACCAGCGCCTTCATTTTCTGCTGCCCCATGATTTTCAAATTAGTGCATAGCTTCCATGAGAGGATTACCTAATAATCGTTGATCTCATTTATCTGTGATCCTGACCGTCGATCAAAGTTATCCTTTAATCATTCTTTCAATCTTCCATTCATCATCGACTATGCAATTCCTCCCAGCGGACCCCATCTATGCCGTCGATCTCATTCATCCTTCACCTTCATCATCGATTTAGGATACTAATTAAACTTTCCTCCCATTCCCAATTCATCTTTTTCTGCGCATCTTATCACAATGTATTTTATATGCATCATTGATATTATATGCCTTTATCCTTCACCATGGATTTGAGTTGACCATAATCCTTTCCGTCGATTGGAAACTTCACTTTCACCTTGCAACTTTAAACAACGGATCCACCAACTGCTGTAGATCTTTCCGCTTGACAATCTTATCCGTTGAAACCTTCTTTATATGCCATAAGCGCCATTTCTTTATTTTTCTTACAAACCTTATCCTAGGTTTTATGAGAAAATAAAAACCTTGGTCTTCAACTTAGCACCCATTTCATCCCCTCCTCGATCATATTCTCAAAATTTTCACCTACAAGATACTTATTTCACCTCAATCCCCTTCCTATAAAACGTAAACCAAAATAATGCTAACAAATTCAACCTAAAAAAGTATGGGTTTTCCACATGTGGATACAAAATGTTATTAATGAAATTGATAAAAGAACAACTCAATAAATAAGAATGTTTTGAATTTGACATACCAACTAGAAATAAAAACATTCTTAGGATATTTTGCAAGGTGTGATATCAAAAATGCATATTTGAACATCGGTTGAGCTCTTGAACAAGCAATTATACTCAATAAAAAGTTCCCACTGAGTGATAGGTTTCACAATCTTTATAACCATTAAAACAACCTATCATTCACAATCTTTACAACCATTAAAACACTCTTTCATTCTATTGTTTCAATTTCTTACACAAGAAATGAATAATAAAAAGATATAGATATGGAGGATGTCACATCAACAAAGCTTTCACTTGATGATTCCAATTTTGGCATGATGTCTATTTTCAAATGTTTGTTAAATGTTCTCCTCTACTTGATAAGATTCATCACAGTAATAAGTTCACTAGTACATGAATTGTAGTCTCATTTTTTTCTTTAAATTTCAAGAATAATATTACTAGTAATATATATATATATATATATATATATATATATATTAAAATTTTGGAAGTAATTTATGAATGAAGTGTATTCTTTCTTTTATTATTATTATTATGAAATTTAATAAAAATACTATTTAAAAAAATGGAATTTAAATTCTAAAATGCACATGCAATTGGATGAGAGAAGTATACAATTGTTTTTTAGGAGAGGGTGCATCCATAGAGGTGGGTTATAATTTTCAGCAAGGTGATTTTGGAAAAAACGAAAAAATTGTACCTCGATCGAGGTCTTAACACCTTGATCGAGGGTTTAATAAAATCTCGATTGAGGTTCCGACAAATCCTCGATCGAGAGTTCCTAACTTTGATCGATGGTTAAAAAATAGCTCGATCGAAGGTTAAAAAAGACCTCAATTGAGCATTTTTAATCTTCTATAAATAAGCAACAAACCCATCATTTAATTCACTTCGTTTGTTAGATAGAAAATGGTCATTTATATTCATTTTTTGATATGGGTTGTAGATTGATTGGGTTATAGATGTGATTGATCACATGTATGACTTCAATCAATCACATCTATAACACCAATTACTCTACGACCAATATCTATTCATAAAATTTAGAGGAAGTGGCAGTCGTAATGTGGTTAGTCATTTTTTCTTCAAGGTAAGTATTATTACCCACAAGTATATCATTCTTCTAGTCGAAATTATGTTTTATTAAATTTTATTATCATATAATTCTATGTTTTAGAGACCTTGATCGAATTGATAGCTTGATCTTGACATTGTATTTCCATATGCATTGAATGTAAAGTTTCATTTAATGAAGTCTTCCAAAAGATGCTTGGACACCTTGTATTTTGAATCCCCATTTGAATTCACGTCATTGAACATTTTCAATTCTTGGCGAAATGAGAATTAATATCATGTTTAGTTTCCATACTTTTTGTTTTTCAGATCTCATAGTCATCATAACACCTTTTATTTTATTTATTTTCTTCCACTCTTAGCATTATGAAACACCAAAACAATTATTCACATGTTGTTGATGTAAATTCTAATGTCATTCAATAATTTACTAGCAAAATTAACTGCAAATGTGTGGCACAATAACAATTTTGAAGAGTAAACAATGGACATTGATATAACCCAAGGAAATGAGGTCATATTTTTTTTTCATGCTCACATTTTTATTTCTCTAAAGGTACTAAAAATACTTTGCTCCTTCGTATATAATTTTTAATTTAAAAGACTACAATTATGTGATATGACTCTAATGTGTTAGTTTTTCATCAAATAAGCTAGCATTATGATCTTAGGATCTTTTCACTGAGAGAATAACAAGCACAGCAATAAAACATAAGCACATCACAAGAGAAAAGAGACACAAAGAGTTTTCCTCGGGGAAACCATAAAGGATAAAACCCCGCAACTTCCTTAGAGAAAGAATCAGCACCAAAACAGTAAGAGATCTCCCCAATAGCAGTAGACTTCTTGTCCCAGTAATTTTCTTCTTCACTAGTGCGCCACATTTGAGAGAGTGAATGATGTGTATGTTAAATAGAGAGTCTCACTCTCTATTTATATTCTTCTGTTCACTTGAAGTGCACTTAATCACGTAGGCTCAACTTAACAATTACTTACTCGAGCCTACACCTTAATTAGTGTATAATAACTCAAGTACCCTGAAACTGTGGGGACTTACCTAATGACTTGACATGACTTGTTTACATTATAGATCCTCCCAATCAGAACATCGGGGCATGACAAAATGACTCAAATACATAATAGAAACATCCTGGAATAAACATCGGGTTACAATACATAAGATACATAGAAGAATACATTCCGAAGTTACATATACATCAACACTCCCTCTTAACTAGGAAGGTATTCTTTCGACACAATTTTCAGCACTGGTCTTCTTCTCTGTATCAGTTGGATCATCTTGTCTTCAAGTCATCTTCGTCGTCAAGTCATCTTTGTCTTCAAGTCATATTCATCTTCAAGTCATCTTCAGATCTGGATCATCTCTCGATCTGGATCATCATCACTGGATCTGGATCATCTCTCGATCTGGATCATCATCACTGGATCTGGATCATCTCTCGATCTGGATCAACATCACTAGAATGGATCTGGATCATCACTCGATCCGGATTATTACTGCTGAATCATCATTACTGGATCTGGATCATCACTCGATCTGGATCAACAATCTCATGATTCTTCTCGTCATAGGAAGTTCTACAGAGCCAGCCCTTTTTCATGCTGGTTGTAGGCCTACCCTCATGTAGGTCTTCGCCCAGCACTTACATTTGACCTAGTCATCAGAAAGGCACGCCCAGCACTTACATCTGACCTACTCATCAGAAAGGCCCAGCACTCACATTCACCAGCATGATAGGAACTCAAACTACTATCATCTGTGAAATGGCTCAGCTCTTACAACCACCAACATGATAGGAACTCAAACTACTATCATCTGTGGAATGGCATAGCAATTACAACCAACAGCATGGTGCGAACTCAAACTACCACCATCTGTGGAAAGGCTCAGCACTTACAATCACCAGCATGGTGCGAACTCAAACTACCACCATCTGTGAAAAGGTGCAGCACTTATAGTCATCAGCATGATGCGAACTCAAACTACCATCATCTGTGAAATGGCTCAACACTTACAACCACCAGCATGATAGGAACTCAAACTACTATCATCTGTGGAATGGCACAACACTTACAACCAACAGCATGGTGCGAACTCAAACTACCACCATCTATGGAAAGGCTCAGCACTTACAACCACCAGCATGATAGGAACTCAAACTACTATCATCTGTGGAATGGCACAACACTTACAACCAACAGCATGGTGCGAACTCAAACTACCACCATCTATGGAAAGGCTCAGCACTTATAACCACCAGCATGGTGCGAAATCAAACTACCACCATATGTGGAAAGGCTCTCAATTCTAGACTGAGGATCCCTGGTACCTCACCAGGTAGCTCCATTCAAAGAATGGTGGTAGCCCTTATATTTGACACTAAGTCAGAATGGCTTAGCACTCATATCTGACATGGGAGGAACCTAATCCTTTAGCCATGATAGAATGGCTTCAGCCCTTACATCTGATCAAGTGGGAACACATCCCTCTATCACATCAAAATGGCCATGCACTCATATCTGATCATGTGAGAACAAATCTCACGGTCATATCAGAACAGCCCCCAGTCATAAACTTAGTTTTCCTGGTACCTCACCAAGCAGCTCCATTCCAAGAATGGCAGTTGCACTTATATTCAACCTGCTCATTGAAATGGCCAACACTCACATCTGACATGGAAGGAACTAAATCCTTTAGCCATGAACAGAATGGTTCAGCCCTTACATCTGATCATGGAAGGAACCAATCCTCTCACCATGTCAAAATGGCTCAGCCCTTATATCTGACCTGCCATCAGAATGGCTATGGATCTTAGCACTCATATTAGGCATGGAAGGAACCAATCCTCTCACCATGACAGAATGGCTCAACCCTTACATCTGACCATGGAAGGAACCAATCCTCTCACCATGACAGAATGGCTCAACCCTTACATCTGACCATGGAAGGAACCAATCCTCTCACCATGTCAGAATGGCTATGGGTCTCATCACTTTCTCTGGGAGGAAGCCTCGATCGGGAGAACACCAAGTATCTCTCTGAAGTACTCGAACTTCATCCTAGCCAATGGATTCGTCAATACATCAGCTATCTGTTCCTCCGTCGTAACATACAGGAGTTTCACTGCTCCTCTCTGCACCATATCCCTGATATAGTGATACTTGATCTAAATATGCTTCGACCTGTCATGAAACATTGGATTCTCTGACAACTTCACGCAACTCTGGTTGTCACAATGTATACAAGTAGCATCCAACTGGAGATCAAATATATCAGACAGTAGCTTCCGTAGCCATACTGCCTCACAACTAGCTGAATAAGCTGTGACATACTCTACTTCAGCTGTACTCAGTGCCACACAGGATTGCTTCCTGCTAAACCAAGAGATCACACCTGATCCCATACTGAAGAAACATCCTGAAGTACTCTTCATGTCGATGGCACTGCCTGCCCAATCCGAATCAACATAACCCTCCAGGTTAATATTTTGATTCGCATCGTACTTGATCCCATAATCAATTGTACCCTTCAGGTACCTTAGAATATGCTTTGCGGCAGTCAAGTGAACACTTCTCAGATCTGTCAAGTACTTGCTCAAGGTGTTCACAACAAAGCAAATGTCTGGTCTTGTGTTCATCAGATACATCAATGACCCAATCATCTAACGATACATCCTAGCATCAACCAACTCTGACGAAGCATCACTGAATAGCTTCAGGTTTGATGCCATAGGTGTGGCCATATCTTTGCAGTCCATCATCCCAAACCTCTTCAGGATCTCTACTGCATACTTCCCTTGTCCAAGGAAGATTCCATCTATACTCTGCCACACCTCCATACCTAGAAAGTAATGCATCATCCCCAAGTCCTTCATTTCAAACTCAGCAGTAAGCTTTCTCCTCGTATCAGCAATCAACCCATCTGAACCTGTCACAAATAGATCATCTACATATAGTAGGAGCATCACTGGGTTTCCATCTTCAACCTTGTAGTAAAGGTTGGGATCCGCTTTACTCTTGGTAAAGCCCAAACTAGATAGAAAGTCGTCAATTTTGTCGTACCAAGTCCTGGGTGCCTATTTTAAACCATACGGGCTTTCTTCAATCTGCATACATGAGACTCTCTGTCATGTGTCTCAAAACCGAGTGGCTGTTCTACATACACTTCCTCTTCCACTACACCATTCAAGAAAGCAATCTTGACATCCATCTGGTGTATCTTCCGTTTCATCACTGCATCCAGAGCAAGTACTGATCTGATGGAAGTGTATCTGGCTACAGGTGCAAAGGTTTCTTCATAGTCTACTCCCTCTTTCTGAGAGAATCCTCGAGCTACAAATCTTGCCTTATACTTTTCAATGCTACTGTCTGCAGCATGCTTTATCTTGTAGATCCATTTGGAAGTGACAACTGACAACATCCCAAACATCCCAAACATCCCAAACATCATTCTTCTTAATCGATTGATATTCTTCGATCATAGCATTCTTCCATTCTTTCTGTTCTGCCGCTTCTTCATAACTGGAAGGTTCTTTATCAATAAAATCACATAGTAAAGCTACATACCCAGAATTAGATCTGGTCCTCTTTCTTTCTCTATGATTCTCTTCTGGAGCTCCATATCTTTCTGCACCTTGGATAAGTTCATGAACCCAAGCAGGTTTCCTTTTATGAGGATTCTTCTCCAGAGGTGGATCTACAGGTCTTTGTGGTTCCTCGAACTCTCGATCTTCTTCTTGAGCTTCTTCATTCATGATTGTATCACGGATCCTGGGTTCTTCTGCTTCTGCTTCTTCCGATTCTTCAGCAGGTCTCTTTCTGGATTTGTTGTAAGCTATGTCTTCATCAAATGTTACATCCCTGCTTAATTCAATCTTCTTGTATCCTGGGAAGTAGATTCTGTAAGCCTTCGAGCTTTCAGAGTATCCTACAAATATGCCCTTCTTTCATGAAGGATCTAATTTTGTTCTCTTCTCTTTTGGAATGTGGATGTACACAGGACAGCTGAATATTCTGAGATGACTGACTTTTGGTTTCTTACCAGAGAAGACTTCTTCAGGAGTCTTGTTTTCGAGTACTCTATGTGGAGTACGGTTCTGTACATACACTGCTGTTCTAGCAGCTTCAGCCCAAAGATGCATAGGTAGATCTTGATCATGAAGCATAGCTCTTGCGGCTTCCATGATAGTTCTATTCTTTCGCTCTGCAATCCCATTCTGTTGTGGATTATAAGGAGTAGACAACTCCCTCTTAATCCCTGATTCTTTACATAGCTCTTTGAATTCATTCGAAGTGAATTCTCCACCATTATCTGATCGAATGGTCTTGATCTTCTTTTCAGTATGGTTTTCAATCAAAGCTTTGAATTCCTTGAATTTGCTAAATACTTCATCTTTGTTTTTCATAAAATAAATCCATGTCTTTCTAGAAAAATCATCAATAAAAGAAACATAGTATGCATACCCTCTTAGTGAGTTTGATGACATGGGACCGCACACATTGGAGTGGATGATTTCTAGAATGCTTTTGGCTTTGCTTTCGCTACTGGGAAATGTCTTCTTTGTATTCTTTCCTTTCGCACATCCTTTGCACACACCATCATGTTTTTCTTGGAATTCTGGAAGACCTTCAACAACTTTGCTTGCAATAGGTAGTGCTCTGTAATGCACATGTGCAAGCCTTCTATGCCAAAGTTCATTTGTTTCTACCGTGTCATGGATCAAGGCTTGTTCTGGACGGCCCTTCAATCTGTACAAGCCTCCTTCTTGTTCTCCAATTACTACTGCATCATCAATTGTCTTTCCTTTTGGCCACATGATGACTTGACCATCTATGAATGCAACCCGCATTCCTTTTGCATCCAATGCTGAGATGGATAGAAGGTTCTTCTTAAGTCCTGGAACAAACAATACTTCTTTCATTGTTAGAGACTTACCAGAGTCTAGCTTGTGTGAAGATTCCCCACTACCTTTTATTGGATATTGATAGTCATCTCCTAGTTTCACCTTGTGAGTTGATTCATGTTTTGACAGTCTTACAAAAGATTCCTTGAATCCCTTCATATATTTGGAAGCTCCACTGTCTATAAGCCAATCATCACTACCATGAGTAATGTTACCTATGAGAGCTGATATCATAACATATTCATCCTCGCTTGAAGAATCTTCACTTTCATATCTGGATCTCTTCTTGGATGGTTCATCATCCTCTGGAGCATGAGCATGATGTCTTCTCTTCTTCTTATGAGAGTGAGTCTTGTTCTTAGGACAGTCTTTTGCAAAGTGTCCTTTTTCATCACATGTATAACATCTCAATCTAGATAGATCTCTTTTAGGATAAGAGTTCTTACCTTTGGTGAAATGAGGATTTCTTCTTCCCTTCTTGGAGTGTACTGTGAGGGCTTGATCTTCATTTCCCATCTTATCTTCTCAGGCTGCTATTTGAGCTTCTTCTTGATAACATTCTTCCCATAGTCTGCTAAATTTGATCAACTTCTTCCTAGCACAGATTCCTTGGATAAAAGCATCCAATGACCTAGGGAGGCCATTCAAGGTAGTCATCACAATCTGGGCATTTTCCACTTCTTCATCAACAGCTTCTAGTTGCTCTTTGATTTGAGAAACTCTTGTGAAGTAAGACTGTATATTTTCTGCATTCTAGATCTTCACATTCTTCAATTGGTTCCTCAAGGTCATCTTCCGATTGATGTTCTTTCCTTCAAACAATTTGGTTAGGGCATCAAACATTGCTTTAGGTGTATTGAGAGAGGAGACCTATGGGATAAGATGATCCTTAATAGAATCATCAATGATCGTCTTTTCCATAACCATCTTCTTCTTATGCAAGGCCTTAGCCTCATCTCCCTCTGGGACTGGAACCTCCTCATGAATGTAGGAGTCTAATTCGTTTTCCTCCAGGACCAGGGAGATCCTATAATTCCAGGCTCAGAAGTTTTCAGCTCCCTCAAGCTTTTCATCAAGCTTGGTATGATGAGACATCTTTAAATAACAACCTCAAATGGAAATACAAAAGATTTTAGATCTTACCAGGTTCAAGATGTCGGATCTAAAACTTGAGCTGAAATGCTGCAGAGCTGGTTCAGAAGCAACTAGGGTTTTGCTTTTCCAGAGTTCTGTCCACCCAAATGCCTTCAAATTTGTTCCTAACTTCAATTTTGGGGAGGAGATCAATCCAGGCCTGGGCTCACTGAAAAAATCCTCTTCTGTAAAAAGCCCTAATTTTCGACCCTAGTGACAGGTCCAAAACTGAAAAACCTCATAATTGGATTCTGTTTCAACAGAAAGATGCGCCCTAAGGAGGAGAGTTGTTCCACCTTACTTTTGCTGAAAATCTATGGAGAAAATTCCACAATCCAGGAAGCCCTAGTTCTCGTAGTTGCACAGTGTCTTCTTCTCAGGTTAGCTCTAATACCATGTTAGTTTTTCATCAAATAAGCTAGCATTATGATCTTAGGATATTTTCACTGAGAGAATAATAAGCACAGCAATAAAACATAAGCACATCACAAGAGACAATAGACATAAAGAGTTTTCCTCGGGGAAACCATAAAGGAGAAAACCCCGTAACTTCCTTAGAGAAAGAATCAGTACCAAAACAGTAAGAGATCTCCCCAACAGCAGTAGACTTCTTGTCCCAGTAATTTCCTTCTTCACTAGTGCGCCACACTTGAGAGAGTGAATGATGTGTATGTTAAATAGAGAGTCTCACTCTCTATTTATATTCTTCCGTTCACTTGAAGTGCACTTAATCATGTAGGCTTAACTTAACAATTACTTACTCGAGCCTACACCTTAATTAGTGTATAATAACTCAAGTACCCCGAAACTGTGGGGACTTACCTAATGACTTGAAATGACTTGTTTACATTATAGATCCTCCCGATCGGAACATTGGGGCATGACAACATGACTCAAATACATAATAGAAACATCCTGGAATAAACATCGGGTTACAATACATAAGATACATAGAAGAATACATTCCGAAGCTACATATTCATCAACATAATGTAACACTAATTTTTATCTTAATCGTTCTATTCTATTCCACCCTGGGATCTGGGATTTAAATATCTGTCTCAAATATATATACCATAGGTAGATTGTAGTCCTGAGAATCTAGGTTGAGTGGACACAACTTTCCTAAGTTCATCTCATCAACTAAATTGCATGCATCATTTCTCTCATTGGTTCAATGCAAAAAGAATACTATGACAATGATGCATGCAATTCAGTTGATGAGTTGAACTTAGACGAGTTGTGTCCACTCAATCTGGATTCTCAGGACTACGATCTACCTATGGTATAGATCCTTGGGTTATATATTTAAACCTCAGAGCCCAGGGAGGAATAGAACACGACGATTAAGATAAAAAATAGTGTAAATTCAAAGTCATATCACATAATTGTAGTTTTTTAAAATTAAAATTATATACGAAGGGGCAAAGTATTTTTAGTATTTAAAACATTTCACTACATTTTTGTACTAGATTGTCTACACCTTGGATATATTGCTGATAGGAATCAAATGATGTTGAAATTTCTTACCAACCATGATATTACCTGAATATAAGCATTAAAAAAAATTAAATGCATGTAGTTCACAGACTCTAAAATTATTGTTAAAGCTCCAAAATGAATCCCTGGCATCACCATCAAGGTTTCACAACTATTGGTTAAAGTTTTGACTTATCATGCTAGGATGCATTGAAGGGTTTATTGTATCTACGTCATGGTCATTTTGCTACAAACAATAGTTTGTCCACTTGGTCACTACACACAATATTCATAATCAATCTCATATATAGTGTTGTTTAAATCCATGTCTCTTTTCAACATAGAGTTCAATGGTTTTTTTAAAATCTTTGGTCCAGAAAAAATTTAAACTTCATTAAATTTAGTTATAAGGAGGGTCACAAGGTCGCATATATGGGGTACAACATATTATTATCACTACGAAAAAACCTTTTTTTATGAGTGGAGCGAGTTGGCATGTCATGTTTATTTCATGAGTCTTATCCATGTGCTATATTCTTAATGTACTCGTGTCTAGATGAAACCGATTGGTAATAGGTTATAATTGTCAATTATGTTTATGTAAAAATTTATCTATACAATGAGAGAGTTCTAATTATATGTTCTAGGTGAACTATGGAAAGAGTTTTCTTGTTCCCTAAACCTTGATGCCTCTTTAATAGTTTCAAAAAACTAAATCTAAAAAACAAAGTACATCTTCCCTTGTTACTAGTATATTTCACTATGGTTATGAGTATTATATTATTGCTCCTTCAATTCTTCTTCTTATGCATTTATATTCTCATCATTTATTCGGATATGAAAAATTAAAAAAATTTAAATTCTTTATATTTATTACAATGTTGAGAATAAGTATCCTTCTTAGTATTTTTTTATTTTATATTTCGCTATTTATTTATTTATTTTTATGTTTTTGCTTATGTTTTTTTTAATTTTACATTTACCATCTTAAAAAAATTATAATTTCCCATTTCCCCTTTATTCTTGTGTAATTTTTATTTTAAATCCTCTTAGATGAGTCCTTGAAACCCATTTCTAAAATGTCCTACATGAACATAATATTATATATAATACATATATATAATATATATAAGCTAAGGCTTATATCCCGAAAAAATATGATAGTATATTGGTAGTCATGTACAAAGATTTTTTTCAAGTGTTTAAGAGTAGCTCAATCGAGATTTCGATAAAACCTCGATCGAGGGCCTGAAAAACATAGATTTAGCCCTCTTCCAAGAAAATCAATGTTTCTCTGTGTTAGAATATAATCCGTCAGGATTATTGTAAACAAATAATTAAATAGGAATTTGAATAGTTGCCCGGGAAGGTGAAAAGGCTGGTTCTCAACCGCCTCATTGTAATCTATAAATTAATGTTTTTAGTCGTGAATAGCAATTGGAATCGGGAGTTATACCTAACAAGTGGTATCAGAGCAGGGTTGTCTGCCATAACTCCTGCTGCATTTCTGCCCATTCCTGGCATTCTGCTTGCCAGTCCATTGCCAGACTGCTCCATCAGTCTGCCAGACGAGTCGCATGCACTGTTTGCTTCATGATTGAGTTTATTCTGTGGGGAAACCCTAATGAGTTGAGCGTTTTGTAAGTGTATCCTGCGATTTGTGTGAATACCATGGTGACTGTGTGAATATCCTGCGATTTGTATATCCTGTGGGTTTTCATGGAATTTTGTTTTCTGTGAAAAGCACAGCTCTTTGGCCGTGAGTCCGCCGTCCTCCCTGACCACTCAAAACCCTAATTTTACCATCACTGATACATTCCACGTTTGTGTATAAGTCGTGGAGTGCAACTGTGCTGATAAAGAAAAAAAAACCAGAATAATGTGGCACAGTTCTGTAGTGCAAGGTGTCAACGAAAGGATTGCAGCTTGTTAGTGATTCCAACTTATGGACACCCGAGCCTTCTCGCACCCCAGCTCCTTCTATGAAATTCTCGGCCGACTTCGACATAATCTCTGCTATCTTTGCAATAACTACGCCATTGTATTCTTTGATATATGCTGACAGATAGTGCTGATATACTGTGAGCATTGAAGACATTCACGCTTTACCAGCCACTGAAAACGTCTTCGTCAAGTGCGCCCTTCCTCATAGACAGTTCCCTGACCCTCTGAAAACCCAGACGTTCCTCCAAAGGCTGCGTCTCCTCTCTTCTCAAAAATACCGAGTGGAAGTACTCGAGTCGCCCTCTTGTTGCAGTAGAGACAGCTACATAAGGAACGGGTTGGTTCGTGGAAATTGCTCTCTGGTAGCCGCAGCTATACTTTTGATGTCACATGCCTTTGATAGTCACATGCCTGCAAGCATATTATTGTTGCAAAAACTAGTTGAAGGAGTAATGTATGTACCAGAATCTAGAGATTTGTTAATATACATATGTTGAAGATGGCAACGCACTCTTGATATTGTTATACTGGACCGTTTCAACATTAAATCCATTTGTTGGAACAGTGGAAACCACTTGCAGCGTATAGATAATCGTGGTTTTCCCGACATTGTCGAGGCCGAGGACGTGAATGCTGGAGCTTGCGTTGAAGTGTTGAAGGCTGCATTGAAGGTAAAATCGTTGGTGACCATTGGAATACCCATCGTTTATGCTACGAGCTGCGAGCTGTATGCTGCGTTAAGGAGTTAGTATTGATTCTACAAAATCTACAATTGATCCTGAAGTAAAGACTGTGTGCTGCCTGCCTGCGTTGGACTGAAGATACCGGCGTTGATATAGTTTGATCTGAGCCTGCGTATGAGCCAGTGTGCTGTGAGTGAAGACCAGCGTTCGGTTACACCAGCGTGGAAGATATGACCTGCGTGGAAAAGGCTACTGCGTGGAGACTGGGTGCCGATCTCCTTCCTGCGACTTGAAGACTGCATACATGCTGCAGAAGATTGATATATTATGTTGTGACCGATATGTCATATATTGTGTTGTGATATATGTGATTATATAGACTGCGTTGTGATTGTATAGACTGCGTTCTCTATTGAAGACTCTTGCTTATCATGCTGTGTGCTGACTGCTATGTACATGCCATTCCTATTGTTTGGAATCCGAGTCCATTAAGCTGTGCTGTGTGTGAAGAGACTGTGTTCACAGCGAGAGTGCCTGTGTGAATGCTGACTGCGTGCTGCTTGGAGAATGCACAAAACCCTAATTTTACCCTATTTTTATGCGGGAAGTTTATTGTGATATTTTCTTCTGCGTGAAGAGGTGAAGAGCCTGCGTGAAGAGGTGAAGAAGCTGTGCCTGAGTGAAGTC